>MJUU01017601.1:0-40579 GCA_002080025.1 Modiolus philippinarum | reverse complement strand
ATAGATTGTGAATAAAGGCAGTTCAAAGTTTAATTTACCGGTGTGAATGGTTATAAAATTGTTTCAAATATAATTCCATAATTATGAGATGCTACATATAAGCCGAAGCGTATTATCGCTATTCAACAGATATAACAGGGCGACACATTTTATTTATATCACTATAAAGGATACGCCAAGTACACAGCACTTTGGACAAGGGGTACCTTTAGTCACGGGCAGATACAAAACAATGCGATCGTCATATTGAAGTGGTATACTGCCAATATCCAACGCCCCACCCCAACGCTTATCGAATGTGAAATGTTAGGGCTATACTAAATTCTGCGACTAACTGGAAAGCTTAAGTCATTTGAATAAAAAACTCACTAATAACTTTTAAAATCGAAAATTGCACCCCCTTTGGCCTGGAAAAGGGCAGATATTGTTCAAATCACAATTAAGACACCCCATTAAAAAATTCAGAATTGATATTTGAACAACATTTTGCCCTGATGACTCTGTTATAGTTCTTATAAATAAAATCACTGAGTATCATGTTTTTTTTATTTTTTTATCCGCAATAGCCAAAAAAAAAACTGAATTGCAATCAGACTATTTATAAAACATTGATTTTTTTTAAATTCGACCATCTTATCAGATGTGCCATTGATCCTGTGCAACACAATCAAAGAAATCCAATCAAAATCTGATATACATGTACATTTATTTTTTATAGACGACTGTGCTATATCAAATAACAACTTCAAAAGTTTTGCCACCATATAAAATATTTAAAAAAATCCAGGCAGTTTATTAGTAAGAGAAAAAAAACGTATATTGGATTGGTGTGCGAAAAAATAGCTAATACATTAGAGTACAAAGAACCCTTTTGGCCACTTTAGGTTATTATGCACTACAGATATACCGCTACATTGAGTCATATTTCTCTTCAACGTTTTTCATTGGCTTTTCTTCTGATCCTACTCCAACCTGACAAATCTTTTCCTTCAAGACATACACAGCACCCACGACCCATATCAAATATTGAAATAATTAATGAGTACTATTTTTGTGAACATTAAGTGGACGACCATTTGATTTTCATGGGGGGGGGGGGGCTTGGGCGATTTTGTAAATAAATAATTTGATCTTTGTGCCAGTGAACATAAATATTCTTATCCTACTTGTCATGTAAATAAATAATTTAATTTTGATTTGAGGAATACAATTTTTATTAAAAATGCAAATAAATAGTTTTATGTCACATTTGGTGAAAATAAATAATTTGTTCGAGATTTTCCCGAACAAAAAAATTTTCTAGGCAAAATCGCCCAAGCGCTCCCCTGAAAATCAAATGGACGCCCCCTTATTAAATCCTTTGAAATATGAATGGAAGTGTTATCATAGGTATTAGGTTATCACTCCCCTCCTCCGTATGATCTGCAACTACACATTTCTTTGCATAAAAACATAATGTATTTTTGAAATGATTTAGGAATAAAACAACATTTTATACTCACAATATTTTGAAGAGAGGTGAATTATTTGGTAAGCTTAATTTCTTCCATTTCCATACAATTTTGGAATTGAAATTATACATTACAATCTGTATTTTATCTTCTTATTCACTGTTATATCCACGCATTGAAATTTTTTTGTAAATAATAAACATATCAATTTTGTAACTTTTTTTTATATTTGTCACACTCATTTCTGATTTGTCCTTTGAACTCACTGGTATAATATTATCAAACGGCTTACTCGATTTGTTTGTGTAGTTTTATACATCAATGAACTCGCTGTCTATAGCGTACGTGACATGATTGTTATTTAAAAATAGCCTAGATCAGTTTGTCCATTGTTTGTTTGAGAATTATTCAATCATGAATAGGCATCCAAAGGGGTTTTATAGTAAAGGGTACGATTAATAAAGATTATAAATGTTTTGGGGGTTTTTATATATTTTTTGGTGTTTTAATATCAAAAAGAAAATGCTTTCTTCTTTGCCCTGGGTGTAAGTTAGTTATACCCTTCGGTACACGGTGTTTCAGGAAAAGAAACCCCTCCGGCCGTCGGGGTTTCTTTTCCTGAAACACCTTTACCTCATGGTATAACTATTACCTACTTATTTAAATTTCCACATGATGGGGGATGACTTATGTCTTATTTGGCTACCCATATAATAATTATATCTACATATTTAGATTTTCACTTGGAGAGGGGATGACTTAATAAGTACTTGGCAATCCATGTTACAATTATAGGGGGAGAATTAAGTCGTGTTAAAATTATATCGACATATTCAAATTTCCACATAGAGGGGGGTGACTTAAGTCTTATTTGGCCACCCTTGTTATAATTATATCTACATATATCTCAACGGAGTTACACTCCCCACAAAAACCCGTAAAACAAATTACGCAATGCATAAATCCACCAACAAAAACTTTGAACTGGAAGGAAGTAAGTTTCACAAGTATAAAATTGCAAAGGGGATATATATTGTATCCTGTACATGTACATGTGCATGTATAATAGTAGTTGTATCCGTTAGTACATCCCTAGCTACATTTGTACTTTCTTAAATATCTTAAATACATTTTCCCATCAGTATTTCACATCATTTAAGTATCCAAAATTATTAATAGAAAATTCTTACACATTCTATATTATACAGAGAAACCCAAATTTATCTTATCAGAATTATTATCCCACATGTCAATGGTGAATTTTCATCTTTTAGAAGTAACCATTGTCTGTATTTTAATAAATCATTTGCTCATTTTTTATTGGTAATGGGTACTTCAATATTGCGCTACTATGACTGATTCTAATGCTGCTGATAAGAGGTTACTTCTTAAAAAACGTTTACAGGATAAAGGAGTTTGCTAATTTGACGCAACTTGGGCACTTTTGTATTTGCAGTATAAAATGATTTTTTGTCAACAACGAAAATCACTGTTCAAGAAACTTATACGCCTAGTGTAAAAGTTATCCCGAAGTTTTAAGGTTAATTTGGCAGAGTATTTCAATTTTATTATTTCACAAATGAGAACAGATATTTTTCGGGATTTCCAGAGTTTTTTCGTATTGAAATTTCAACACGAGGGGAACTAGCCGTAGAAAAGTCTGTTGCGAAATCAATACACAAATGATCCGTTGAAAATTATAATTAATCCAATATAACAGAAACAGTATAACAATAAACAAAATAATATACTATCACAAAAATATCGTTTGTCCAATTTTAGCAATACGGGGTCCGTATACTTTATGTCGGATTTCCGAACTAACAAAGCTAGCGAATTGTTCTGATTATATATACGTAGCTATGATTTTGAGCAAATGTCATTTGTAATGATTAGTCCGGAATTACTCTGCCACTTGTCACTTATGACTTAGTCTTAATTAAATTAATTTACAATTAGTATTTCTTAAATTAACGGTTTTATCAAAATAAAGAAAGACGTTTTTTTTTTAATAAAATAATGAAATATAGAAATATGAAAAATACTCCAAATTATAAAAATAAGTTCAATTTTTGCACTATGACAGTTTACTGAACTTTCCTTCGCCTAACTTATAAGGACTTTATGATGTGATTCAGCTTAATGTTTTACAAAAATCATATTACGGAACAATTTTGACTGACACGTTTTTCAACAAACGGTCAATAATAACATAAAAAACAATTACTGTGAATTTAGTTTCTGCATGTGTCAATTCTATAATTTACGTCTCTTCAGTGCAGATCAAAACAAAACATTTAGAAATCAATAAACCAAAATATGTTTAAACGCTAATACAGAACAAATTTCAAATATTAGGATCTTTTATATAAGCCAAAATCAGCTAAGGACAAAACTATACAAAAGTGAGATACTCCTTAGTAATAAACAAAATTTTCTTAATATACTAAAATACTAAAGTTGCATAGTAAACAGTAAATTCGTTATGCTGTACACGTGTTCAAATCAGCAGCATAAAAAAGTCAAATAATGTGGAAAGCTATAATCCTTTAAGTAGTACTCATTACCAAAAGTATCGAATTAGGAGGCCAAATCCAGTACCAAGAACATCCACAAAGTAACATACACGGAAAGAAGCCTCAGTATTTTGTAGGGTTAGAATTTGATAAACAGTAAATTCCTATGAAACGGAAGGTAAATGTCAGACAAGTCTGGTATAAGGTTGGTGAAAACCCTCGAGTATCGGTCCAATGGTTTCAAAATGCTAAAATACCGAAGTTGAATAATAAACAGTAAATTTCGTTAAAAATTTCCGAAAAAATATAGATATTGTAAGATTACAAATTAAATTGGTTTTCGGGCCAGCACCGATGTACTGGCTACTGGGTTGGTGAATAACCACGGGACTAACAGTCGATCAGCAGAGGCATCGGCCCAGTAGTAATAAATAAGAAAATACCGAAGTTCCTGTAAATTTAGTTTCTGCACATGGGTAAGATGAGTGTAAGTAGAGTCTCTTTAATTGCTATCCTTTCATGGGCATTTACAATTCATTTGGCAACCCCACATACAAACTCTCCTACATACCAAGGGAGGACATACTAAACAATCACAAATCAGTATTGTCTTCCTTTGGTATCAGTTTGAGTGAAGAGAACAACAACCTGCCTTGTATATACTGGGTACCTAAATTACATAAATGCCTTACAAACAGAGATACATTGCTGGGTCTGCCAAATGCACAACAAAACCCCTTTCTAAGCTCCTCACCTCATTACTTACTGCAGTCAAAGATGGCCTCAAGATATAAAGACTTGTTATTGCTCCCCTTAGGGTCGTTGTCTCTTTGACACATTCCCCGTTTCCCTTCTTTTTCTTATTGTTAAAATATCTATCTTCAACTGAACTCAACCACTGCAACAGTGTCAATACATTTGATTTTTCTACTCTTAATACAACTATTCCACACGATAAGCTAAAGTCAATACTCCGGGATTTAATACACAAGTCTTTCTGTACTAAAAAAGGTAAAAGAAGGTATTCATATTTGGTGATAGGTACAGATGGGGCATATTTTATTAAAAATCACACTGATTCACACAAAAAGTATACAGAGGAGGTAGCAATGCAATGCTGGAATTCTTGGTTGATAACATATTTGTAGAATTTGGAGGACAAGTTTTCCAGCAGACAATAGGGATACATATGGGGACTAATTGTGCGCCACTTTTAGCAGATTTGTTTCTTTATTCGTATGAAGCCAGGTTCATACAAGGGCTAGTTCAGAAAAAGACAACAATCTAGCCAAATCCTTTAATTTCAGTTTCCGTTATATAGATGATGTTCTTTCATTGTTCTTTCATTGAACAATCCTCAATTTAAGGATAACCTTCATCTTATATACCCAAATGAACTCCTGTTTTTGTAATTTCGAAATTAAAGAGACCACTGATACACCATCATCAGCATCACACCTGGACCTATACCTCTACATTGACAACTCTGGACGTCTGAAAACAAAACTTTACGACAAGCGTGATGATTTTGACTTTCCAATAAGTGAACTTCCCGTTTTTGAGCAGTAATATTCCCACTTCTCCGGCATATGGCGTGTACATTTCACAACTCATTCGCTATTGCCGTGCCTGTAGTTTGTACAGCGATTTTGTCAACAGAGCGAAATTACTGTCTTAAAAACTTATACATCAAGGGTATGTTCAGTCACTGTTGCAATTGTCACTTCACAAGTTTTACGGTCGTCACCACGATTTGACAGACCATTACAATGTTTCTGTTTCACAAATGAGAACAGATATCTTTGGGTAGATCCAGAGTTTGTTGCCGGACTGACTAACACCGACTGTGACAAAATCGGACTTTTCACCGGCAGTGTGACTGTTGCCACGCGTGGAGCAGATCATGCTTACCCTTCCGGAGCACCTGATGATACCTCAGTTTTTATAGGGGTTCACACTGCTAGTGCTTTAGTTTTGTGGAGTTTTTGTTCATTTTTGTTTGTTTGTTATGTTTTTGTCATACTGTCTCAATTCGTGTTGCTGTGAATTGCCGTGATTTTGGATTTATGATTTTAGAATTTCCCCTTTCCTCGTTCTTGCTTCGGTATTCGTTTGCCGATGTATTCATTGATAATTGGTAAAGAAACTGGAGTTTTTGATTTATTTGCTTTTGGCTCATTCAAAAGTAATTGATTTTTTCTTGTTATAATATTATTGCGTTAAAGAGTGCTATGTTTATAAACAAATCCATGGAAAAGATTTGAATTGTGAATTTCAGCAATGGGATGGTTCAATATTGTGAACAAATATAGGGATATGGAGTAGATGTACATGGCGCAAAATTCCTATTAATACATGGTAAGATTAAGCAAATGGAGCAACGCTTTCGTTGAAGTCACCATGAGGCCTTCAACAAAGATCAAACACTCCTATCTCATAGTAAGTTCTTGATGGCCCCTAGCACAGGTTTGAGCGGAATTCACTAGCGAAATGTTGAAGAACGCAAAGACTATGTATCTTCACTTTTGGTCATCGATGCTCTGTCGTCAACAAACATAACATATCGGGCAAAGTACTCTCACAAACAATGTCATGCGCTGCGCGACAAAGGGGCCACCAGACAATACAACCCATAAACGATCACAGGGCACTCATAAACTGATTGTTATAGAGCATGGCAGATAAAATCGGGAAATATGGGCAATATATATACAGATGGTTAGAAAAAATAGTTACAAAACAAGAAAGCCAAATTTATATTTTGATAGTGTATTCATATGAGAAATTTTCACATGAGCAAGTACACCGTAACTGACAAAACAAAACAAAGGCAGCATACATTTCAAGCAAGGGGAGTCTTTTACGGACTCCTCACTGCCCGAGAGAAAACCTCCACTGTAAATGAACAAATAGAGGGATATGGAATACATGAACATTTTTCGTCTACATTATCGAGCTAGCTTTTTTCTTGGTATCGGCCATACATTTTTGTTCTTTTCTGGGGACGAAGAAAATGCAATGCGGTTGATAAGTTATTCTATTCTCATTCCAAATCATGAATATGTTCTGCTTAGATGTTAAACGGTCAAGTCAAAGAAATGAAGATATTGAAATTGTTTGACTGACCACATGAAGGTGTGCAAAGTTTTAAAAGTCAATGCTGTTATAGGGTCTGTAAGTCTCATCAAATTTTGGGACTTCCGGGTACATAATTTGTACCCGGAAGTTGCATTTTTGACAGAAAAAATATGACGTTTTCAGCAAACAATAAGGACGTCATAATCCCACAACGTCATATTTTGGCGGGAAACGTTTTCAAATTTGAATTTTATCGTGATTTCTCGGTGTCACATGACGAGACTTACAGACCTATTGGCTCAATGAATTGTTTTCTAAATGAGAACTGTGATTCAAGATTCATTTTTACTGAGATGGACATTTCTTTGCACTGTCTACGACCTTTCAATAGTATTTACGGTTGAGTTGCTACCGGACATACCGCAACGGCTCTTAAAATTACTGTTCGGTAATTTTGTTATTACCCCGATGTAAAAGCAGATGTTACTTAAGCCATACAAACATTGCTGTCAAGCAAAAATATATATTAAAAGTTATAAATTTTTTGATATCAACTCTCATTTTGCATGTGAGATGTTGGTTTAATGTACAGAATTATGATCACGACAATTTTGAAGGCGGTAGATTTTCAATTAGAATATGAGTTATAGTTGTACATATATATATGTTAAATTGTTGCATACATCCTGGGCATCTTATCAGAAACTAGTGGAATTCTTCATAACAAACATTGTAAAAATTCGGAGGTATAAAGTTTTTATTAGCTGTGGTTTCTTTTATCTTGGGCATGTTAAAGTTGTTATTATTATTTTTTTTCATTTATCTATTTTTTTGGTCCATTATCATACCAAGAGCCAATTGATAAATGGCATCTGTCATCTCATCTAAATATTAATAAATTTTCACCACTCTTCTAAACCCACATTATGCCCATTTAAAGTATGTAGTCAATATATCAAGAAAATGTAGAGAAGATAAATTAAAATATGTCTATGTTGTACAATATAAATTACATGTGCTTAACAAGTATCTATCCTATAAAATTCTAATGATTGTCAAAAGTTGCACATTTTATTGATCGACAAAAATAGTAACCAAAGGATTCTTGTTTTCGATTGGATACGCAACTATTTACTTTTATCCAATCCAAGAAATGCTATTCTTGGTATGTTTATAGGATGTTTATACACCTTATATATAAAAATTAGACGACTTTATAAGGACTTCATAACAAGTATCTACTTACATTATATATCGAGTATAAAATTTGTAGTGGTTAGTTACATTAGGAGCATGGTACTTTATAGTAGAAAAATGTACAACAAGGATATTTGTAGTGATGATAGAGATGGAATGGAAGTTAAAAGTGGAAGCTTACAAATGATCCAGAAATTTAACAACAGAACCTTTAAAATTCCTGTTTTCGTACGTGTATACAGAAGTCAGTTTGAACATTTTGCCGTCGTGTACAAGGACCGAGTATTTACTGGGTGTGGAGTGTATATCAGTCTAAAGCACTGCAAGGTACAGAGAAATGGTATTCAAGAAGTCACACTTCTAACAGACAATGTGGAAGACATGCAAGCAACATTTGTTGTTCAAAACAAAATGGACGTTGATTCATGGATTTTAGCGTTTTCGTCTAAACCGGAATTTAAACATGGACATGTGCTTCGGAATATTTCTAAAACTTACACATTGCCATCTTTGACTGAGGACACAGAATACTGAGTTCAAATGAAGGGCTATCTTCTTTGATTCAAGGTTGTGTCATATCAATCATCGTTTCTGTTACGTAGAACTGCGGACAGAAGAAAGAGTTGTGAAAACAGAAACTAAGTCGATGAGTAAAAAGGGAGTTCGTAATTTAAACTTCAGAGTAGACTTTTTATATAAACAATACGGACAAGATGTACGAAAGACAGAGTGAATAACTAAACAAAGTTACTGAACAAACTGTTATATAAGGTTTAACCAATAGAATGGAGGTAGTATTTGATGATAATACTCGCAGTACTGAATACAAAATGAAGAATCAAAAGAATGGAAGCTATTGCAGATCAAAAGCCATTAAAACAAAGGGTAAAGTGACCCAAACTCTTGAGGTGAAGGTTAAACAAATAAATGTAAGATAAACATGAATAAAAAGACATGTGCGGGAGATAATTTATATTATCTGACGTAATAGAAAGACACGTCGATGTATGGTATGACATTATTATGCAGATTTTTACAAACATACAAAATCATGAATAAAATTGTTTACTAAACTTCTTCATTGTCATTAATAAAAATTAAAGTAAATGTTTTCCATTTTGTAATTGTATCCAGTATATAAATTTTTTGTCAACAGGGACGAATCCATAGTTTTTAGGCTCTATGTCAGATTTGAGTAAATGTACAAAATATGATGTTTAAGTATACTTTTTGACATTTGCAGTACCGTGTCCCAGGGCAGACTTTGCAGAAATATGGTACATATGCTAATGATACAACAAAGAAAAAATAAACAAAATAGATGCATATACTGATACGCCATGTATAAGTGCACGCTCTAACTACTTATTATTGAACAACCCGAAACGCAAAACAAGGAGTATAGCTTTTCATGGATACATTGTTACTGCAACACTCAATCAATCATGCAAACTACTTTGTGATCAGCTAAAACTGTTGTTTTGCACCATGTATTCCATGGTATATGGTATTGACAAAGTGATCAAGAAAATTAACGAATACTCATAGCATGATATTGTATAAGTAACGTAGATTTCAATGAGGTTTGAATAAAGCACGTTGTTGAAGATTTCATGGTGACTTCAAGATGAAGAACAACACCAAAAGCGTTGTCCCAATGCTTGATTTTACAATGTTTTGGTAGAGACTTTGTGTCATTAGCATTTACTCCATTTTCTTCCATTAGTAATTTTACATTTAGAACATATCTTAATAAATCCGACCAAGAGTTTATAAATAAAGGTGACGATGATCAGGAATCTTCAATTTTCAGAAAGACAAATATTCAAAGAATGAATATTGTTTTGTGTTTTTCACATTAAATAATGGCATTTAGTACTATATAATACAATTGGCAGATGACTAAATACCGAAGTTACTATGAATATAGATTCTGCATATGCGCATTTTGACAACTTATGTCTCTTCAGTGCATATAAAATCTAAACGTTTGGAAGACCATAAACTCAAAAGATGTTTATAAACTGATAGAGAAAAAAATAACTAATATTACCTAAATGTAAAGCCAAAATCAGCTAAGGATAGAGCTTTGCATGAGGGAGATTAGCCTTAGTTTTCAACAAAATTTACAAAAATTAAGATATTGCAAGGTTCCATAACAGTGAATGCTACCAAAGAATACATTCTAATAAGACTGTAGTCAGTGAAATAAAAGGCAGTGTCTACCCAGAAAAGTGTACATAATACACTCGTTTTCCCCATTCCAACGTTTTCTGGCTCTTCTGCTGCAATGTTTTTCGTTAGTGGCAATAAGTTTATACTATAATTGATTCTCTGTGCTTGGTATAATAAGATCAGTTACAAAGAAGTCAGTGTCATTGTGAAATTATAAATTCACAACAAAAATATTGTAAGAAAATAATGTCATAAATTGAATTATGTCTTTAGCAAATATACATATGAAACAGAAAAATTGTATTGACAAATTTATTCATTATAGGGCGTGATGGTGGTGATGACATCAAATAATTACTTGCAAAAAAGAAATTTCAAAATTTATGCACACAAAATTATATAGTGCGACTGTACCAGTAAGACTCACATTCTATTTTTTTTTTCTATTTGCACATGTCCGTTGAAATAGGCAACAGGAGCAGTGACATCAAATAGTATTACTGAATAACAATGAAATTCTATCTAAAAGAGTTTCTTTCTGATTGCTTGACTTAAAAAACATAGTTTAAAGCCCCTTAGAATCAAATTCACCACAATATTTTAGCAATTTTCCGAAACATAAAACGAAACGTACACTTTTATGTTCAAAATTATATACCCCACAAATCTATTTTACTGCAATTGTCGGACGGTATGGTTGTCAAGTGATTCCTGTACCAATAAAGATGGGATCGAAATTTATATATTATATTTCCTGTAGTGTGAAGTAACACTCTTAAGTGTCCACTTACATGTTATGTATAGAATAGGGCTCGGTGAGTTCAAATTGATGTTTCTATCCAAAGTGTTTACGACTTCAAGAGCAACATAAGGACTGTAATAAAAAATGATGGAAAATACTGCGGTGTCTTGAAAAAAATATTTAAGGGAATTCACTAATGGGAGGTAAATATTTGTTCTGATTAAGTCTCAGCTTACTGCCTCATAATGATTTGTAGATGAGAAATGAACTCAAACACACAAAATAAAATTCACTAAAGAACAATCAACTATATGGTCTTAAATATTTTACGAAAGGATATGAGACCATAAAACATATGTTAATTCCAACTGCAATAATTTTAATGAGCTGTATGGCCATTTCGGAAATTTATTACTCATCAGCAACACTAGAACTCAAACATAGGAAATCCATAAATTAAAAAAAATGTTTAAAATGCATAAAACCAAACGAAATCCGAATAATCAGTAATATCAAATATAGCTAAGGACAAATTAGGATAGAGGGAGTTAATGCTTCGGTTTTAGAATTTACATAAATTTAGATAATAGTAATTGAACAAAGTGTACACATGAGATATTATCTCATGAACAAGTACACCATATCTAAGAAAAATAAAGAGCATACATCTCTACCACGGGGAATTGTTTTACCAACTCCACACTGCAATAAAAGACAAACTCCTGTATTAAATATTTTACGGAAGGATATGGAGTAAATGAACATGAGACCATAAAACATATCTTAACTCCAACTGCAATAATTTTAATGAGCTGTAAACCTGATTGATGTTAATATTGCGTATCATTTATCAAATTCTCAAAATGTTTAAGATGCAAGAATGAAAGTATATCTTAAGGTTCTTCAGACATACTTTTAAGTATATTCTTAGCTCCCATAAACATTGAAGGATATGGAGTAAATGCACATGATACCATAGTATCTACAAATACATGGTAAAACAAGCATTTATAACAACGCTTCTATTGTTGTTCTTTATCTTGAAGCCAACATGAGGCCTTCAACAATGAGATTTGCTCGTACCTCATAGTAAGTTCAAGACGATCCCTAGCACCGGTTGAGCGGAATTCTTTGATTAAGATGTCTTTAATGCAAATTTAATTTTACAAATACATGTATAATATGATATGCCGTTGAACAAATAACAAATATAAATCATATTGATAACAAGAATTTTCATAAATAACAAGTAAATCAAAAATTTTTCACCTGTAATCAATTAATGCACATGAGACAAAGTCTCTACAAATACATTGTAAAAAGGGGCTTTTACTGTTGTTCTTCACCTTGAAATCACAGTGGGGTCTTCAACAATGAGCTTTGCTCATACCTCACAGTAGGTTAAAGACGGCCCCTAGCACTGGTTTCAGCGGAATTCATTGCTAGATGTCGGGCAACGCTACATCCAAGTTTATCATGTCATGGATGTGGGATCGTCAACAAACATAAAATGAGCTGTCAAAGTGTTCTTACAATCGCTGTCATCCATGGGCCGACAAAAAGACCCACATAATACAATCACAGCATATAAACAATCACAGGGCACTTATCGAGTCAATAATAAGAAAACTTGGCATAATAAAATCATGGGATGTGGGCACAATAAACAGGTGGTCAGATAAATGCCAAAATTTGAAAGTATGGCAGTGTATCCATATGAGAAATTCTCTCAAGAACAAGTAAACCTTACATGAAATGCTTAGAAAGCATCTATCTCCTGCATGGGGAATCTTTTTAAGAACTCTACGCTGCAGGAGAGACAAACTCCAATCTTTAAAATCATTGAAGTGTGTCTTCATATTTAACATAACGTTTTTGTCAACATGAAACTATCCATAGTTTTGAGACTCTTTGTCAGATTTGAGTAAATATCCATGGAATGAAGGGGTTTGAAGGGGAAATGGAAACAGATATGCAGGAGAAGGCACAGATTTCCGGTGAAAAAAAAACAGTCACAGATTCGTGATGTTGATGTTGTTGTCGTCAATTTTAGAACCGATTTGTGACAGGACACAGATTTGACTTTAAGATATATACATGTAGTTTTCCATCAACAAGTCACAAGGATATGACTTTATGAGTCACTACCAAAAACAAAAGGTCCAGTGAGGAAAAGGGAAGAGGGAAGAGGGAAGAAATACAGAATTGAACTTGAGCCGTCAACAAGCAGTTAGCTGGAGTCCTTACAAAATTTTAAACATATTTAAAATAAAAGGAAAAAAACTTATAAAGTCTCCTCCATACATACAATTTTTCTGGTACTCATAAAACTCGAGGTATCATTAGGTTCTTCCATATGGTGATATTGATCTGCTAAAAACATAGTAAGCGGTACATTTCCGATGACACCGTCACACTACGATGTTGAATCAACTTTGATATTGGTCAGTTTTGATTACTAAGTTAATGTGAGTTGTGACATGACACAATCGTAGATATCTGTTAAATAATGGTGACAAGAGTGGTGCTTGAAAATGTCACAGTGATTGAATCAAATATGATTTAAGATAGAAAAGGACGAAATGAAATAGCACTTGACAGCACTTGCAAGGATACACTAACATTTAAAGGTCTATATAATCTATTCCAAAAGTAAGTTTTTATAAGCATTTCTATTTGTCAAAAAAGTTTATCCTAAAAGTAGTTTATTTGCTACTGTACTTCTATCCACAATGTTTTTTTTTCATTGTCTTTATATTTATCTTTGTATTTGTATTAGTTATATATTCACATGTATGTATGTTTGTATTTCCTTGTATGCTCATGTTGCACACTGTGCCTGAGTTCAATAAAGTATTCGTATTCGTATTCATTAAAATAGTGCAAACTATATTCAAACCTTCCTTACAAGAAGAAAATTGCCAAGAATCATTGAGTTCTGGCAATGAATTCGGAATTAAATCAATAATTCTAGTATTAAATCCTTGTAGTATTGTAAGTATTGTCCAATAATTTTTGTGCAAACAAATCATTAGGTGATGAAATGGCAATTTTTCTTTATTTTTGCAGATGACCATTTTGAAAAATTTTGTATCTTTATTGCATATCAAATCATTTTGAAGATAATTTAAAACGTACAGCATATAGCCCATGCAGAACAAACGACCCATAGGATTGAAAATGGAAACCCAAAATCAACTAGAGACAGACCGGGAGAGGTTCTGCTTAGTTTTTTAACATTTTAAAATTTTAGACCGAAGTTTACAGAATACTAGGTTGGAGAATATGTAGATGAACAAATATAGCGATATAGAGTACATGTACTTGGGACAAAATTCCTATAAATACATGGTAAGGTTAAGCAAATGGAACAACACTTTCATTGTTGTTTTACATCTTGAAGTCACTATGAGGCCTACAGCAAAGAGAAAACACTCCTACCTCATAGTAAGTTCAAGACGGCCCCAACCACCGGTTTCATCGGAGTTTACTTGCTAAATGTTGAACACCGACGCTACATCCATGTATCCTTTTTGTCATACATGCGGGTAGTCAGCAAGCATTATACATCGGGCAAAGCCAAAGTTGTTTCCGATTGCGTTATATTTGCATTAAAAAGACCCTAAGAGACCGAATGACATCATTCAAGCGTTTTATTTCGTCGTCGGACTTTATCAAAGGCCGGACATTTATTATTTCACGGCGGAGCCTGTTTAATGCTACAAATACACATGTAGACTGGTTGATCAAACCCGGTCGGACTATGACTATCCACCCTCGTGGAAAAATCTGTTTTTAGGTGGACATATTTGGAACATTTGGCCTAAAAAAATAGTGTTGAAATATTTTTATGAAATGCCAATATTATATGATGAAACTGGTATTATATATTATTTCAATTATAAGAATGCCATGCTAAATGTGACTTCAAGATAATGATCAATAAAAAAAGCATTCAAGTGATTGGTTTAATCATGAATTTGTAGACTTTCTGTCGTGTGCGTTTAATCCATATTCTTCATTGTTGAGTTAGGGTAACTGTCCGATTAAGGTCATGTAAAGTGATAGCAGTGTTTACAAGTCAACTTAAGTATTTGCACACGTGTAACCTTACTTTATTCTGATGAACACGTGTTGGTATATTAACACAGACTCACATTTTAAATCAAGATATTAATAGAAGCCAAAATATTTTCCGAATTCGTCGAGGTCTTTAGATATATCATGAAAAGGGGTATTTAGAAACAACGCTGAATGAGATCTGAATTCTCACACAATTTTTTATGTGTGAATATAAATAAGGAATATTACCTTTACTGTTCTAAAATTGTCCATGTGCAAACATTAACATTTCTATCGAGGAGGTACAGTATGGTGTAAATCATTTGTGAAAACCATTTTCTGTTGTTAAATTTAGGAAACACTTACAAGGACCGAAAATTACAAGTACATGCCACAATCTACCAGTTAACTGCACAAGAAAAAAAAAACAATAAAATGACAAAAGACAAATATAGGAACTCAGAATAGCCGGAAATGGTAGGGTTAAATCGAGTAATGGGTACCCAAACCTCCCCTTTCTGTATCCCGTTTCCCTAATAGTATAGTATTATAATACAAAAATACCGAAGTTGCAGAAAAAAAAGTAAATGTCGTTATGCTGTACACGTGTTTCAAGGAGTAACTCTCATCAGCAGCATTAAAATCAAATAATATGGAAAGCCAAAATCCAAAAGTAGTCAAAAAAGAAGTACTCATTACCAAATAACATCGAAATAGGAGGCCAAATCCAGTACCAAGGGCATCTACCGAGTGCAATACAAGGAATGAAGCCTTAGTATTTTAAAGTATTTATAAAACATACAATTAAAATCCAATGCAAATAGACTACTAACTCCAAGACCACAATTTTCAGAAGGAGACATGAAGTATTTTTTTTTTATTTTAACATTCATTATGAAATAAGTAGCTGACCCTAAAATATAATCAATGAAGAGTAGATGGATTATTACGTTAAATACTTATGTTGTGGTGCGAGGCCTTCAGTGGTTTGGTAATTTTTATTATGTACAGATATAGTGTTCTGAGGAAAGCTGCATTAGCAATCATAACTACACTCATTTGTTTCGTAATAAAAACCTGGACAACAAAATGTGCGATATTTTGATGAGTTCATCATAACCAGCAACAGGCCGTACATTGCACGGAAAGACTGAATCGACCCACATAATGATCTAATCTAACAGAGGTTGATAACATCCATATACAAATAAATACAACTCGATAGTGAAAACATACATTTTAAATAAAAGGAGCTTAGTTAATGTAGGATAAACATTCATTTCTTTTCTCAATTGAACTATTAATCGAAATGGTGCTTCATTTAGAGCCGAACCATATAGTTTATGCATTAAAATCTAAAACCGAAGAACTAGAAATCAAGAGTGGGAGTTTGAATATGATACAAACATTCAAAAATAAAACAGTGAAAGTTCCAGTGTTTCTCAGAGTTTATAGAAATTTTTACGAACATTACGCAGTGGTATACAGAGATCAACAGCTCACAGACAGAGCAGTGTATTTGAATTTAAAACATTGTCAAGTTCATAATAGTGATTCAAATGAACTCCGAGTGATTCCAGATAGGATAGAAGGAAATAAAGTGACATTTGTAGCAAGAAATACAACTGATCTGAGAGACTGGTTATGTGTTTTATCCCACTCTTCTAAAGAATTACCCTCAGACAAAGTGACTTTAAAGTGCTCTAAACGTTCTATAAAATTTCGAAAGATTTCTTCGATGCCTTCATTGACAGAAGAGAATTGATAAAGAATACTAAATCTTTTGTTTGACTGAAAGATTTTCACCAGATATCTTACAATGACTTAAATTGGAAGTCAGTTTTTGAATTTAAACATTTCAGACTGAAGCTTTAACAAATTATCCAAATTGCTTGAAACTCTAACGTTTTAAAGAGTTGAGGGAGTTTAGACATACTTTTTATGATTTCATTTTGTATCTCATATATCGGACTGTATGTAAAAATGAGACAGGATTCCAGTTTTAATTTAAAGGCTTTTCTAATTCTCTATGTCTAAAAATATTTAGGACAAATTGGTTTCTAGTATTTCATAGAAAAGAGTGTTGCATTATCTTTATAACTCCTAGTATGTAAACCGTTTTAATTGTGATATGTTAGATGTTTTGCTTTTTGAGATAAGATACAAACAGTTATGTTGAACTAGATAATGTTTATTATTCCATTCAGCCATTCATTTAATATATATAACTAACAGACCATCGAAGATACTATGCATTCAGTTTCTACATTTATGTACATTTCGACAACATATGTCTCTTCAGTGCAGATCAAATGAAAACATTTGGAAATCCATATCACAAATGTGTAAAAGCTGATAGAGAACAAATTACCAATATATCTAAATAGAAAAGCCAAAATCAAATAAGGACTGAAAGGTAGATTCTCCTTAGTTTTGCACAATTTTCATAGATTTGGATGATGCAAGTTTCCAAATAAAATTAGTTTTCATGCCAGCACCAAAGTCCTGAATACTGGGTTGGTCAATACCCTCGGGGGCTTACATGGGATGAAATACGGAAAATGGTTATAATACAATGTAAGTATTTTTTTTTTAATTTTTGCTTTTCAATATTGATGAAAGACGCTCGGAAGAGTAAAAAGGCCATATATGTTACAGTAAAAGTGTATAATAAGTTATTATACATAATTACTGCAATTTCAGTAAGTATGTATAACTACTAAAGCTCATAGGAATTATATATAATTCCTAATTCTGACCAGTAATTATGTATAATTGCTGAAATTTCTCAAAGTTTTTCTACAAATTTACTGATTTGATTTCAGTAAATTTGTATAAATTCTTAAATATCACTGTCACAGGGGGTCCAACCTAATTAGTTGGAAAAGTTCTAATTGGTTGAAGCAAAACCGTTTCTGTATCAATTTTGGTTTTTCAATTTTGGCTTTTAAGAGCTTCTTTGTTGATAGAAATGTTCCTTTTCGGCAATTATTGTATAATTGAATCTTTCCTATTCAATACTTGTTCAAAATATTAAGGATTTCAGAAGTAATTGAAGAAAAACACTTTCGAAAATATCGCAGAAGTTTAAAATATAGGTCGTTGATGTTTTTCTTCAATAGCTTTCGAAATCTTATATATTTTGAGCAAGTATTGACTGAAAAGGGTGAATGTAGTTAGTCATTGCCGAAAGGTCACATTTTTTTTAATGTAACGCTCTAAGTAACTTCAACTCATACACAAATGATTTTGCTCCAACCAAATTAGGACTTCTCCAACCAATTAGGATGGACCCTCTGTGTCATGTACCAAATGATTAAACTGTATTCAGTATAATGAAATTTGAACTACTGTCATGACTGTATTTGAAATTTAAATATTTTATACATCTTTCCTGTAAAGCTTTAATTTGCTTCAAAATGGTTTCACAATAGGTGATTAAATGACGTTTTTCAATGAATTAATGTTCCGCAATGGCCGCCATAATTGTTGTCGGAACTGAATGATTTGCAATTTCTGTAAACATCATTCAGTAAGGTTAAGCTTATTTTACTCTAATAGAGCAGATGACCAAAATATGATTCAATAGGACCAATGTTTATCAATGTTCTGCACTGGCAGCCATAAATTGACATAATTATTCCTGAATCTATATACCACTCCAGTTTTTGTTTAAATATCTTCAGTACTCTCGTATGAGATAATATAATTGTTTTCATAGGTCTATTGTTAACCTTTGTTACTCGTTGGTGGCCATGTTTGTTGAGTAAATCGTAACATATTTGGCAATCTTTGTTTGGTAACGTTATATTACATCATTTCTGTAAGGTTTGGTTCAGTTTGTTTCAGTAGTTTTAGATATGAATATATGTATATATATATTTTTTTTAAAACTGTAATACACTGACTGCCATGTTTAATGTCATGATTAATGTTAGATCTGACAAAAAAGTAATATTTCTTGAGGGTTATCTTTACAGAATTCCTGTAAAGTTCGGCTAAACTGCTTTAGTAATTCATAGAAGATATCGAAATATGTTTTCCATACGGTCCAGGCGCGGATCCAGGCAATTAGAAAAGGGGGGTTCCAATTAGAAATGAAAGGAGATTTTGCCCAGCGGAGCGAGGCTCGAAAATTTTGGGGGTATTTCTTAATAAAACATCAGGATATTCATTAAAAAATACATGATTGTTAAGAAAAAAGGGGGGTTCCAACCCCCGGAACCACCCTCTGGATCCGCCAATGCGGTCCTTTGTAAAACTATGTTCGGAGTTTGTGGTCCTGTGTGTTGAAAAATCCATCCAAAGTATACAAAGTTTGTACAAGAATAAATATGAAAAAGAAAGGAAATGGGGTAAATTTCAAGGAGACAACATCCCATATCCAGGTTAAAACGACCCAAAACAAAACATCTAGGGTCACCGTATGGTCTTCAACACAGTTAGGAACCTCACACCATATAGTAAGCCCTAAATGGCCCTCAAAAAAGGTAGAAAAGTGAATAAACCACATCCAATAACCCAAAGTTTGTACAAGAATAAGTTTACATCAATCGACTTCAGTCTGGTTCAGAAATCTTTTGTTCTTTCAGAGGAGGTGATCAAGATGTTAAGTTATAAAGCCTTTTGTTAATTAAGTTCCCCAACTTGATGCCAGTTTTGGTGTTGCATCTGAAAATGAGCAGTTTTATTTGACGACGTCCCGTCAATAATTTCTGTAATCTGGGAAGGAGAGGCTTGGCGCGCCATAAAATCAGTTTAACCTGCCATTTCTTTAGAAATGCATTTACCACGTCGGGACCATATCGGCCGACAATTTTTCCGGTGGTTTTCACCTGCATTGTCTTTTTGACTCTTTGAACTTTGGCTGTTAAGGGGGTTCGCTACTCTATTTGAAAATAAATAGGATTTCAAATAAATGTGATTTTTTCTTAGAAAATTAAAAAAAGAAGTAATTTAAATGAAAAAAAATTGATAAGTTGATGATCTCGTTTTTGAGATTTAAGTGATTGAAAATTTGGCGGGAAACTGAACTCCTTAGATTTTTCATAGGATTAACATTAGGAAAGATTGACCAAGAATAGATGTAACAGAATAAATAAAATCTAATGAAATTTTTACAAAATGCTTATAAAGATGTATAAAAAGAAATTATGGGAAAAAATAAGGGGGTCCATGGGCAAATATTTATAATGCTTTTAAATGGATAAAACCAGAGGGTTCCGAATATCTGACAGAAATCCCAAAACATGAGGAGCGTTCGCTCCTTAATAAATCTGTTCGGCAATTTTGTTATTACCTCCATCGAAGTGTCTTTTCCTGTAAGGCCTATTTTGCACTTACTGTCATTTTTTAACAGACAAAACAAATCGAATCAGATGTCTTAAGATAAATTGGACATCGATTTACAAGATTCTAACCATGTACTCATCACCTTTTATCAAACGGTTGCCAAAAGAAACAAGTAAAAGGCGAAATATCGAAATTTATGATGCCAGAGATACTAACAGAGAAGTATCAAAATAGGGTAAACAAAACACTGATAACAGAGTAAACAAAATTGAACAGAAGCGTGTTAGGGTTAAGATTGCATTGGTGTGGATCTTAGCAAAAATGTTTGAAACACTTCAACACTTAATATACCAGGATGCAAACATGACAAAATTACAACAAAACAAAACATTTGGTATGTGTAATATCTGACTCTTTTTACACCATCATTCATTTTTCATTTAAATAAATTAAAGACGAAGAAATATCATCCTCCTACCAAGTTCTGTAGTTTTAATCATTTCCCAATTTAATGTCTTTAGGTAATATTCATTTTGAAATTTGTTTCGGTTTGACGATTAGACCCGGTTTCTTAATACCATGACATATTGAACGCTTCAAAATAGGCAAGCTAATGTGTAGCGGAGGAGATGCTTACTCTTCCGGAGCATCAGATGTCGCTCCCGGTTTTCATGGGAGTTCACACTATAATTGCCTCAATTTTGAATGTCGTCTTTTTATTTTCGTGCCTTGTACCTGTCCGGGTCCTTGTTTTATCAATGCTTTTCGGTGTTGCTGGTTTTGCCATGTCTATGGACTTTTCGGTGTTGCTGGTTTTGCCATGTCTATGGACTTTTCGGTGTTGCTGGTTTTGCCATGTCTATGGACTTTTCGGTGTTGCTGATTTTGCCATGTCTATGGACTTTTGTAATTATCATGACCCTTGTTCCTTTGTTATTGTTGTTTCTAAGAATGTGCATTTCTTATCCAATATGACTTGACCATTGTCTGGTCTATCGTATGTCAGTCAATCAAGTTTTTTTTCTTTTTTTTTTTTGCATTTCTACGGTCATTAATAATTATTCAGCGCAAGGTTAGAAACTGTATGTTAGTGTCTTTAAATGATTTAAATACAGTGGAACTCCCGAAAACCGACCCCTCTAAATACCGGATCCCTCTATAAACCGAACGATATGACTCGGTCCTGAAAGTTTACCTATATATACAAGTTATAATTTCCTCTGAAAACCGGCCCCTCTGAATTCCGAATTCCGGTCATGTAGATCGGTCCAAAACGTATATTATCTTCAAAATTTCAACTCTGAAAACCGGACGACTTTCTTCACGGACAATAAAATTGACCATATTTATTCAACATGTCACATATTTCTTGCCATCTTTATTGATAAATGACTGTATTTGAACAGATTACCGACTATATTGATTGAAATTTTCAAGAAGACAGGAAAGTTTATTGATACAGTTAACTTTCAGCCTACACTGACTTTACATATCATATGTTACACTTCCGGTATTAGTGTTCGGATAGGAACCCCTGAAAACCGGAACCTCCTAAAACCGGCCGATTTCCTTGGTCCCGACAGAGGCCGGTTTTCGGAGGCTCCATTGTAGTAAGATATAAAAACATACAGAGTGATTATGACAAAGAAGTTAGTAAGATTGGTTCAGCAACCTTTTCGACTATATTTGACTAAATTGTAACTAAATTTGTATTAATAGCATAGGGCAAAGAAAGCGATATTAAAATGGTTGATCTCATTATCATTGAGTTAAACTAATAAAATACGTGCTTGTTTTTTTAATTAATATGCCAAGCAAAGCCAACCAAATTAATATACAAGAGGTGTTGGGTACTTTTTGACCAAAATTTTTCACTATTTTGAAAAATTCAAATTCCCATCAACAAGATCAAATAGGAAGTTGATATCATGTAGTAACGGAAATCACTTCAAATCTAAACCCATTACCAGGAAACTACATACCAAAACTGAAGTTTATTCGTTTAGAGAGCACAGAAAATTTTACCTCGAATGTTTTCTCTGTTAAAAACAATGCTAAAAACCATTGTAGAACTATGAAAACCAAACTTACAACAAACAAGCCATTAGCAAGACACAGCTTACCAAATTTCAAATCAATCTGTTCCGAGGGAGCTAAAAATTTTTTGAGGAAATTGTTGGATAGGGGGACAAAGTGTATTCAAATATACCCCTTCACTTGTCGCGCATGGGCATTTAAGGGTTGTTGAACCTGTATGACATGAAGATGTAACTTGCGTTTTATGGATATTTACTGTTTTTTTAATAAAAATCATAACGCCTTAAAATAATAAGGCTTCATTCCGCGTTTGGCACTCGGTAGATGTCTTTAGTACTGGATTTTGGATTCCTTTATCGGTATTTTGGCAATTAGTACTTCTTTTCTGTACTATTTTTTGGAGTATGGCTTTCCACATTATTTGATTCTAATGCTGCTGTTGAGAGGTTACTCCTTGAAACACATGTACAGCATATCAAATTTTACTGTTTTTTATTCAACTTTGGTATATTTGTATTGTTGTTTTTTTTTTAATAATTCAACATGCGGCCACTAGCTAGGTGATTACAAATAGACATTTACGAAAAAGATACTATTTATAACAATCTCAGTCTAAGTAAAGTAAGTGAGAACCGAACCGTCAATCCAAAACGAACAATCCAAGGAAAATGGCAACATCAGAAACAAAAAAGAAAAAACAGAGACACAACATGGGTACGGCACAGAATTGGCCCAACTTGAGAAAATTCTTATCCTACATAAACGAATAAGACAGCATCAATTTTTCAAAATGTAAAAAATATAATTACTGTAGCAGCTTGATAGTAAAAGCTGATGTATAAAAACTGAAAAATATATTGCATTTACCCCATTCTACCGTATTTTGGTTATCAATTTGGAAGATTTGTAGCACAATACCAAGAGCTTTAGGATAAGCCCAGTATCACAGAAGACTCATACTAGACGTTCGAAACCTTTGAACTATAATGGTCATAAAACGTAAGGTTATAAAACTTTGAGATAAGAGCTATTTATCTAAACATGATAGTTAATCTATATTTTTTATAATGTACTCGTCAATGACAAAGTCCTTATTAACACCATGATATAGGTACAAACGATATCTGTTAGATATCATAAAGTGGAATTTATGAGTGTATATTATTACGTATATGATTGCATTGAAATAATATTCATATTTGTTGGGTCAAAAACAACAGCAGTAAAAAAAACCACAATATTACATATTTCTGTAAACAGGGAAATTATTTGCTGAAGTTTTACTCTACCTGACAAACCACCTCCATTCTATCTATAACTCTACCTGAAAAACCACCTCCATTCTATCTATAACTCTACCTGACAAACCATCTCCATTCTATCTATAACTCTACCTGACAAACCACCTCCATTCTATTTATAACTCTACCTGACAAACTACCTCCATTCTATCTATAACTCCACATGACAAACCACCTCCATTCTATCTATAACTCTACCTGACAAACCACCTCCATTTTATCTATAACTCTACCTGACAAACTAACTCCATTCTATCTATAACTCAACCTGACAAACCACCTCCATACTATCTATAACTCCACCTGACAAAACACCTCCATTCTATCTATAACGCTACCTGACAAACCACCTTCATTCTATCTATAACTCTACCTGACAAACCGTCTCCATTCCATCTATAACTCTACCTGACAAACCACCTCCATTCTATCTATAACTCTACCTGACAAACCACCTCCATTCTATCTATAACTCTACCTGACAAACCACCTCCATTCTATCTATAACTCTACCTGACAAACTACCTCCATTCTATCTATAACTCTACCTGACAAACCACCTCCAGTTTATCTATAACTCTATTTGACAAACCACCTCCCGTCTATCTAAAACTGTACCTGACAAACCAACTCGCAGTGGACGTTGGGAAAATCACTGACATTAGCTGTAGAAGGAAAGGTAATGCTTAGTTACAATGTTAGCACATGTGATGGTCTTTTCAATGGAGCGAAAGGAACAATCACTGGATTTCTGCCATCTCCACCACTCAATGATAAGATGATTGAAGACTACAAGCCAACGTTCATTCTAGTTCGCTTTGATAATGTTGATATAGGCCACCGGATACAGTAATTATACACACATCATATTATGCACAAAAAATCAGTTCCAATGATGAGACAACAATTACAGCTAAAGTTAGGAAAATACTCAACGGTCAGTGGAGTGTAGTACTAAATCCCAACGAGTTCCTGTTGCTTTTCACGTATATCTTTTGTCTTATTTGTGTTTTTCATGTGTTTACCTGGCATTTTGTGGCATGTAATTTTGATTTTTGGCCATTTTTGATGTTTCCTGTTATACGCTTTTTTCATACACTGTGATGGACATTTCCAGCCTGTCCAGCTTTATGTTGCTATCAGCAGGGTTAAATCACTGAGTGGATTCTTTTTTACCAGTTTTGATACAAAGGAAAAAGGCAAGCACCAAAACAAGAAGTGAAGCATAACGTCTTCAAGAAAAAAATGAAATTCAGGCCAGATACTTTGTAACAGCAGTACCAAATGCTAGGTCTCTTCTAATAACGGCAGTAGAATATCGAAGGAACAAAGGAGTAGTATTTACAAAAATTGATGTCCTAAGACATGGCCAAAACGACAACACAGAAAACAATATAATAATTGGGGTACTGATTTTTGGCGACTACTCCTCCTAGAACGCTGATTCATGAACTTTTGGTCCAAGAGTATAACGCCTTCCATAGATGATCTCAGAACTCTCTGGTTCCATTTGCTTCTTTTTTCCAGAGAATATTATCAAAACATGTTATTCTAAAAGGCAAAATTTTAAATTATGCTACGTCTTGTCAGTCATGTTTGTTGTCTGATCAGGACTGCTTATTATTTCTTTTGCTAGAGTAGAGACGACGGAGGTAGAAGCCGAAGAGACATACGTAAATTACAAAAATTCTAAGTTAAGAGATATGGAGACAAACAAGAACGCACGAGACATGAAAAAAATGTGAAAATAAAAAAAAACACTCAAAACGGAGGAAATAACTGTAAACTCCAATAAAATCTAGAATGGCCATATAAAGTTTATCCAGGATAAAGTCAAAATTGTGGCGCCGACGTATGATATCTTCTAGTGATGACGTAGTGGCCGTCATATAATTTGCCGTTCCAGAAACTGAAGAATTGTGGGTACAGTGATTTGGTGTACGAACAATCGATTTTCGACCAATGACGTTACGTTATTTACGTTTTTGACCAATCAAAATATTTTGGTGTACGCTCTACCCACAATGCTTTAGTTTCTGGAACGGCGAATTTCTCAGGGAATTAAGAATCCAAAATACAATGAAAGAATGAGGAGTAATTGCACATGAGACAAGGTCTAAACAAATACATGGTAAAACTAAGCAAAGCATAGTTAGACTGAACGTGTCACTAGCTCAGTCTTTTGGACCGTGTTTTCGCTATTTAAAAATCGCATAAGTTCCACGGAACCAAATGTCTCGTCCATTCAGTATATCGTCATTATAATACAAAAAATGCCAAAGTTGCATAAAAACCAGTAAATTTCATTATGCTGTACACGTGTTAAAAGGAGTAACCTCTCCTTTATATAAATAATATGGAAAGCAATAATCTAAACGTTGTAATAAAAGAAGTGCTCATTAACAAATATAAATCGAAATAGGAAGCCAGAACCAAGGACATCTATCGAGTGCCATACACGGAATGAAGCCTCGGTTTTTTAATAAGTAAGAAATTTGATAAAACAGTAAATTTCTCTAACACGCAAGGTAAAATTTTCATGTCAGACAAGTCTGACAATCGGGCTGGTGAATACCTTCGGGAACCTCTGTTCCACCAGCAGTGGCATTGGCCCAATGGTTCAAAATAAAAAAAAACCGAAGTTGAATAAAGAACAGTAAATTATAATTTGGTCTATTTTTTTAGATAGGTTGCTAAGTAGAATATCAGGAAATACCTGATATTTCATACCAAAATTGGAATCACAAATGCTTGTTCAATGACAACTTTCAACGAAATGTTTGCAAAACAGTATGGTTGTGGAGTACAATTTCGAATCAAAGTGCAGCTTGCACTGAAAAGGAGATTGATTTTGAGGGTAATAGTTTGACAATTAATATTGACAGGTACCTGGTAAACTATTCTATCATTAATTGTTTATAAAGTGCAATTCAAACAATACTTCTTCTGAGAAATGCATCAAGCCTGATACTGAAATACTAATGAAAATTTAGGATCATTCACATAGTTGAAATTCATTTAAGGCCAGTGTTCAATTAGGGCTGTTTAAATTTGGAATTGATTATAAGTCTACTAATTTTGAAAAAAAAATCCACTTTTTATACATTTATTTAATCATTCAAAGTTTATCAAAGATAAAATGGACATGGAGAAATTTTCAAACGTGTATTTAGATATCAAGTTATATGTGAAGAAAAAAAAACTTTGCACTTTGAATTAACCAAATTCTGTAATTTTAAAATTATAATTACTGTAACCTTTGTTTCTGACCTAACATATTTATTCTAAAGTGTATTGATTAACAAAATGTACATTATATAATTCACCTGTACACATGAGTAACCTTCACAACAAGTAATGTGTTACATAAGTATGTGTTACTTCACTACGGATAAGATACAATAAACAGGATTGACCTTCCAATAGAGGTCAGTTAATATTCTAAAGCAATTCAAAGGTGGCGAATCGGTTCAAAAAATCTTCACTACACTACAGAAAAAGTTCCTAACATTTTGTCATAAATAAACAATATTTTCAGTTTCTCCAAATTGAAGGACGTAGTAAATTAAATATCTTTTCTTGTTAATAAATGAAATTAGCATAAATCTTCATTACTGTAGAAATAACATGACAGATGAGAAGTAAACACTGTAGTGCTTTCTTTGTAAATGCACAGTGGCACAAAGGAGATCAATCTCCTTAAAAATGACAAGGCTTTCAAAGTTTCACGATATTTAACACAACTGAAATCCATGATTTGAAATTTCACTATTTAAATTAATTATTTGTACTGTGAGGAATTGGAAAAGTTATGGTTGCCAGATAAAATTCCAAAAAAATAACAGGTGTTTGAGAGTTGCAGAAAATTTTGTTTTGGAAACTTTACTATTGAAAATAATTATTCATAATGTGAGGAATTGGTAAAAAAATATGGTTGCTTGGAAGAATTAAAAAAAAAGTAACTGGTCTTTGAGAGTTTCAGAAAATTTATTAAAATAAGAATCAAATATTTTTGCAATCTGACTTTTGAAAGTGATCATTACAACTGAAATTAACTGAAAAAGTTATGGTTGCTAAGTAGAATTCCAAAAAACAAGTCTCTGAAAGTTGCAGAAAATTTACCAAAATAAGAATAAAAGATTTTTGCGATTTGACTTTTGAATTTGATCATTACAACTGTGAGGAATTGAAAAACATATGGTTGCTAGGTAGAATTCAAACAACAACTAACTGGTCTGTGAGATTTGCAGGAAATTAACAAAAAAAAACCCAAAGATTTTTTCCAATTTAATATTTCAAAATGATCCTTATAACTCAAAAAATGAAAAGTTATGGTTGCTAGGTAGAATTAAAAAAAATAACTTTTTTGAAGATTCAATGTTTGAATCAATTTTTTTTTAATTTTATTATTAAATGTTTGTTTGATTCAAATTTATTAAAAAGTATTGTTGTAATGCGAAATGCGCATATGCAGAAAGTAAATTCACAGTGACTTCGGTATTAAGTTATTTGTTACCACTGGGTCGATGCCACTGCTGGTAGACTGTTAGTCCCCGAGGATATTCACCAGCCCAGTAGTCAGTACTTCGGTGCTGACCCGAAAGCCGATTATTTTTGAAACCTTCCAATATCTAAAATTTTGTAAATTTTATTGAAAACTAAGGAGTATCTCCCTCATACAAAGCTCTGTCCTTAGCTGATTTTGGCTTTAAATTTAGATCACTTTGGTTATTTGTTCTCTATCAGTTTTCAAACATCTTTGAGTTTAAGGTCTTCCAAACGTTTAGATTTTATCTGCACTGATGAGACATAAGTTGTCGAAATGCGCATATGCAGAAAGTAAATTCACAGTGACTTCGGTATTTAGTTATTTGTAAGAAGAATTTCTAAAAATAGCTTGTCTTGCAGGGTTTCAGGAAATTTGCCAAACCAAAGTTGGAACCATGTTATTTGATTAAAGTGTTCAAAACTATGCTTGATACTAAAACATTGTTAAAATTTGTAATTGGATGCAAAAATGTCAAAATTTTTGGTCTTTGACGGTTTCGGGCAATTTACTAAAGTTTGAACCGGAATCAAAATTCCGACAGCCATTTAAACATCTTCTCATTTTATGCAGAAATGTCAATTTTAATGCAATTCTATTAAGATTCAAAGACTTTATTTTACTTCTTAACAACTAACAATGAATTTTTTAAGCAAAAAACTTAATCCAAATTTGGTTAGAAAAATACAGAAAAAACAAAAAAAAACAACCCTTTTTTCATCTTGAGGTAATTTTCTTACCATCATCTAACTTTTGATCAATTTCTTGTGAAATTCCAATAAGATTTGATAACTGTAAAAATACAGAAAAGCCAAAAATGTCCAAATATTTCAGCTAGAAGTAATTTTCATGCCATGTTCTTGCTTCTGTCCAAATTTCAAATGATTCCATAAGGATTGGATGAAGATGTCGATGTTTAGAAAACTTTTACCACAGAGTTAAAATAAATTTCTTGCGCAAAAAGCTAATCCAAATACGGAAAATAAAAAACTAAAAAAACTCAAAAATTTTTCAGTTGGAAGTAATTTTCTGTTTTTGCTTCTGTTTGAATTTCAAATTATTCAATAAATAATTGATGAAGATGTTGGTGTTAAGAAAAATCCCAGGGTTAAAATTAACGTTGACGACGACGGCGACGCCGACGACGGAAGTTTGGATTGCTATGTCTCGCTTTCGCGACTTTCGTCGCAGGCGAGATAAAAATCGGTGCATAAACTTCATTCCCCACAATTGCGAATTAATTAAAATCAATGAAATCAATTATGTGCAATGTACACTCACTACACTAGAGAGGTAGGTATAGTGGAAAGGAGAAAGGAAAGTTCACAAATTGGGAAATCAAAATCATCCTGTTTGTCATATATAACTTTGAATTAAACGTCCATCTTAATGTGTCAAAGTACTATAAACAAGAAAATGTATCAGTAGTCACTTTACTTTCACGTTGATTTGGGATGCATCTGATGTAAATGTTCTTTATTTTTTTTTATTTTATTTTATTTTTTTTTTTTTTTTTTGAATATAAAGGAAAAAATATAAAATGTGTGTAGCAAAATCCAAAATTTAAAGTCTGCCTTCTCTGTGTGTGCTTTTGTAGTTTTCTCTGTGTTTGTTTTTGTTTTAAAGGTCGGACTTTCTCTCTGTTTATCATGTCAACACTTAGCTTCCAAGGTTTGGCTTCAAATGAATACTATTAGTACAAAGCTTTTGTCATTTGAGCGTTATGAGTTTACTAACTACATGTATATGTCAAGGAAATGTGACATTTAGAACATAACTTAATATACGCGACCCAGAGATGAAGAATGTCAGAAATCTTCAATTTTCGAAAAACAACTATACAAAAATGAAAAAGGGGATAACAGGAAACATCCGCAGTAGCTGAAAAGTACAATTGCATGCTACAATCTGCCAGGGAAAAACATCTGAAAAATATAGATAAGACAACCGACACACGTAAACAACGATAGAAACTCGGAACAGCCGGGCCGGTACTAAGAGCCAGTGGTAGAGTTAACCCGGTGTTTTTTGTGTACAAAAAATTAAAAGGGACAAGAAACATCTACAATGGCAGAAAATAATAATCACATGCTATAATCTGCCAGGGAACTACACAGGAAAAACACAAATAAGACAAAAGACAAACTCAAACAACGATGGGAACTCGGGACAGCCGGACTTGGTACCGGTACCAGCAAAAGCCAGTGGTAGGGTTATTCCGGTGTCGTATGAGATTTTAAAGTATATGAAAAGTGCAAGTTCCGGTTCCGGTTTTTGCCATGTTAATTTCCGGCATGAGAATTGCAAGTTCCGGAATTGCGAAATGTGCGGGAAACCTCTGTTTATTCAAACTGCGATGTGACATCTTGCACTATTTTGCGAAACATTATATTTTTTTTTAACAGCAAATCCACTGTTGGTCTTAATTTTCCTTCAGATTAAATTATGTATATAACAGAAGTAGCAAAAGTGAAAGTACAGCATCGTTCAATTGAGTATTTTGATTCTTCGTAAGACTGATAGTTATATTAGTCCCAGATTCAGCGAGGAGCGTGATTATTAATTCTGAGGGAAAACAACTTGATGGAAAGATACAAAAATAGAAGAATCTTGGTAAGTCAAATAAAAAAAAAGAAAATATTTGCATTACTTAAAGAAACACCGCGAAAGAATAGTTTGGTCACCTAAAAATAGACAGAAAAATAATTTGGTAATTATGACTCACAAATCATGGCTGTGGAAAATAAATTGTCAAATCAGAGACATATAATTAAGACCTTCAATGTTTGTATGAGTTGGTTTACCATAGGCTTGCAAATTTCATAGCAATGGTAAAATTTTGTTGAATAATTATGACCATATATTGCTATTTGTTAGTTGGTTGGATCATAAAATGTCATTCTGACTTTAAAATAGTTGCGATTAATAATTTGTGGTCAGTTTGGGTCATTAAATATAAAAAAGAAAGGAAATGCGGAAAATGTCAAGGAGACAACATCCCATATCCAGTTAAAACGACCCAACACAAAGCATCTAGGGGTCACCGTACGGTCTTCAACACAGTGAGGAACCTCACACCATAAAGCAAGCCCTAAATGGCCCCAAAAAGGTGAATAAATCACTGGAAACAAACCACATCCAATAACCCAAATATCAAGAAACTAAAATTTTATAAGCAGACAACGACAAGCCAATGACCAAAATATTCCTGACTTGGGACAGGCGCAAAAATTGCGGTGGGGTTAAACTCGTTTTCTTTGATCCAAACCCTCCCCTATGTGTGGTGAATGGCTAAAAATAAATACACAAAAAGACTCACAGTAAAAATCAAACTAGAAAAAAGTCCAACTTATCAAGACAAGTACCCTTACATTGAAGTACATGAAACAATACACACAGGTACTGTCCGGATAAATGCTCGCAGTTACTGCCAGCCAGCTAAGGACATAATTTCCATTGACTATGATATCAAGCCTTCTTGCAACTTCTAAATAGATTTGGTGTAACAACATCATCAATTATGAAAGAAGAACTTGATATTGTGCAATGCCAAATACTGGCAGTATGAAAAATTGTTTAAATTTGATTATGGTGTAAAGCATTTAGGAGATGATCAATATTTTTGCCAACAAAAACAAGTGTCATTCTGACCATATGCTTGCAGATTTCATGGCTTTGGAAATAGTTGCGATTGATAATTATGATCAATTATGGCTATCTGTGGTCAAGTTGGGTCATAAAATGTCATTTTGACCTTATGCTTGCAGATTTCATGGCTGGGGAAATGGTGTCAATTAATAATTATGATGAATTATGGCTATCTGTGGTCAGGTTAGGTCATAAAATGTCAGTAGGACCTTATGCTTGCAGATTTCATAGCTGTGGAAATAGTTGCGATTAATAAGTTTGATCAATTATGGCTATCTGTGGCCAGGTTGGGTCATGAAATGTCATTCTGACCATATGCTTGCAGATTTCATGGCTGGTGAAATAGTTGCGATTAATATTTATGAACAATTATGGCTATCTGTGGTCAGGTTGGGTCATAAAATGTTATTATAACCTTATGCTTGCAGATTTCATGGCTGAGGAAATGGTTGAGAGTAATATTTATGAACAATTATGGCTACCTGTGGTCAAGTTGGGTCATAAAATGTCATTTTGACCTTATGCTTGCAGATTTCATGGCTGGGGAAATGGTGTCAATTAATAATTATGATGAATTATGGCTATCTGTGGTCAGGTTGGGTCATAAAATGTCATTTTGACCTTATGCTTGCAGATTTCATGGCTGGGGAAATGGTTGCGATTAATATTTATGAACAATTATGGCTATCTGTGGTCAGGTTGGGTCATAAAATGTTATTATAACCTTATGCTTGCAGATTTCATGGCTGGGGAAATGGTTGAGAGTAATATTTATGAACAATTATGGCTACCTGTGGTCAAGTTGGGTCATAAAATGTCATAATGACCTTATGCTTGCAGATGTCATGGCTGGGAAAATGGTTGAGAGTAATATTTATGAACAATTATGGCTACCTGTGGTCAAGTTGGGTCATAAAATGTCATTATGACCTTATGCTTGCAGATTTCATGGCTGGGGAAATGGTTGCAAGTAATAATATATGACCATTCATGGCTATTTGTGGTCAGGTTGGGTCATAAAATGTGACCATTTAGGCTCTCTTTAGGTTGGTTTGTAATAACGTTTTCTCAAAACATCAGTAACAACAAAATATAGTATAAAGTCACAGAAAATAATAAACATATAATTTATTCAGTATTTATTTGAAATATTAAAAAAAACTACAAACAATTTGTTAATTTGCATTCATTTTTTTCTACATACGGTAAGCCTGACCTCCACACCCCCACACGCACACACGCGGTAAAAAAACATAAAAGCTGTCCTATTGATGTGTCTCTGTCCACTGATTGTTCAAGAGTGCTTTTGCACTTTTTTTAATAACGTTAATAACATATTCTGAAGTCAATTTACTGCAAAAATTAATCGATCCCCACTAACCTCGTCAACTTCTTGTCTCGATATAGGTCAATTATTGGTTTGTCATGATAATATTTTTAACAGTTTAATAAATATTTTATTCGTATAATCCTATATTTACGTTAAATTCTATATAGAAAGTATATTTTAAAATATTTCGGCAGTACATGGTGCACTTAAAAATCTCATAGATTTTAAAATCTAATAAACCCCGTATGAAATCTCCAAGTACATGACCAAAACTGGAACCGCATCTTGCAGTTTTCATAGACTTTAAAATCTCATACGACCGATTTATGGGTACCAAAACCTCCCGTATACCTATCCTGTAATAAACATACGAAAAAAAACAATACAGACAGACTACTAACTCCGTGACCACTATCTTGAAAATAGAGAAAATTACAATACGTAATTTTGAAGGAAGGGTCCAGGGTACTCGCTGCTAATCTGTTGGAAGGAGCCTAGTCTGAAGGTAAAGCACTGTCGCACTAATGAAGGAAATGAAACTCAAAACTTCCCGAAGGGGTTTGGCAGCAACCATCTTATATTTTAGTAAACATCAGCGGTTTCATTGAGAGGTCAAAAATTATAGTCACTAGATCTCGAAATCTCGAATCTAATTTAACGGATGCAAGCTTAGTATCTTGTCAATATTTTCCATTACGTAAAAGAATGTAAGTTACGTCCCAGCTTTTCTGGATTTTTAATCAGTTTCTGGCATTTTTAACAACATTTCTGTAAAAACGAGGATAAGAAATGGCCTTTGTAATAAGCTGTTTGCGAGTAACGCCATACAAGAATAAACATGCTTGGTGTTTTTGACATTAAATAATGTCATTTAGTACTATACAATAACAGTTTATGCTTTTGAAAAAATACATTCTGATAAAACTGTAGTCATTGTCTACCCAGTAAAGTATACGTAATACACACGTCAGTCCCGTTCCAAAATTTTCCAGCTCTCTTGCAATGTTTTACGTTAGCAGCGATATGTCCCTACTTTAATTGATTCTCTGTGCTTGGTATAATAAGATCAGCTACAAAGAAGTCAATTTGATTGATAATTTTATAACTAAAATATAATATAGAGAATAATACATGTTAAAAGTGTATCATATGATGTATCAACCCGAGAGACCAATATCAGCCAAAGACATTGACCCGAAGGTTGATATTGATCGAGGGTTGAATGCAGCATGTCATACGGATCTTAACATAATGAAGAACAACAATCAAAGCGTTGTTCCATTTGCTTAATCTTACTACGTATTTATAGGGATTCTGTCCCATGTACATTTACTCCATATCCCTTTATTTGTTTATTATGCAGTTCATCATTTAAACAGAGGACTACTTAATTTTTAAAAAAAAAAACTGTAAAGAAATTGAAATCGGTAAGAAAAAAATGCATCATACACGATGTTTTGTGAAGAAATTTTCAAAATGGACAGAAAGGATTGGAGGTGGTAGGAATAAAATTTAACATGTAAAGAAAAAAAAAGCTTGCTAAATATTTTTAACTGATCTTCACAAAAAATTTTACCCCCAAAAATTTTTTCACCCCCCCCCCCCAATTAATAATAATACTGAAATTGAAAAAAGCAAACATGTTTTTGGAAAAAAAGGCATGATACTTGGCTAGACATGCGGTAAAGGGTATGACATTATAGTGTGAATACGACATGAACGTCATGGACTGTATCACATATTCAAAACGTCTGTATTTACTACTAAATATATAATAAATGGAAATAATGTTACAACCTTAATTATGTCTACAAATTGATATACATATCAAGCAGAAAAATTGTTTTGACAAATTTATTAATTAAAGTAAATATTTGTATCACGGCGTTATGTTGCATACGTGGTAATGACATCTAATGATCAAATGCAAAACAGAAATTTAAGAATCTCGGCACACGAAACTATACTAGAAAGACTCACATTATAGTTATTCTATTTGAACGTTGAGATAGGAAACAGGAGCAGAAATACTAAACAATGCAATGCAATTCTATCAAAAAGAGTTTCCCTTCAGTGCTTATTTTTTAACGTTTGCTTGACCTAAAAACATAGTTTAAAGCCGATTCTCCACTGCAATGTTTAGCAATTTTCCGGAATATACACTGTAATGTTCAAAATCATATGTCCCACGAATCTATTTTTTCATAAATTGTCTGACGCTCTGGTTGTCAACTGATTCATGTACCAGCAAAGATTTGGTTGAAATTCATGTATATTTTCTGTAAAAGCATGATTTGGTGCGAAGTTACGCGCTTAAGTATTCACATACTTGTTGTGCATACACTAGGACTAGGGTCAATTGAAATTAATGTTTACATCCCAAGTGTTTCAGACTTAAATAACAATATGAATGAAAATTGATGGAAAACACTGCGGTGTCTTGAGAAAAAAATTAAGGAAAAGGGAATTCGCTGAAGGGAGGTATATATATTTGTCCTGATGAAGTTTCAGTTTACTGCCTCATAATTATTTGTAGATGAGAAATGAACTCAAAACATTTACTTAAGAACAATCAACTATAGTCTTAAACCTGATCAATGTTTATATTGCGTATCAAAATGTTTAAGATGCAAGAATAAAAGTCTTTCTGTAGGTTCTACAGACCAACTTTTACGTATGTTCTAAGCTCTCATTAAGAATTGAATGCATTGTTTTGAAGTTTCATTGGGGTATGAAAGTGTTGACTGAAGCGTGTATTTAATGATTCATGTTGAAATGTGCACCCGGTCAACACTTTCATAATCCCTAAAAAAAACTTCAAAATAATGCATTCAAATCTTATAATTACATTCTAGCCGCAATATGTACATTTGGATTTTATTTTTACAAATTAAACCGCCACATGAACATGTAATCAAATGTGTTTCATTGGAATTGTAACTTCACATTTATATGACAAGTGATCATGTTTATCTATCATATTGACGGAATTCAAATGAATATGCATGAAATGTAGTTATTAAACATTGAAAGGATATGGAGTAAATGCATATGAGACATAGTCTCTACACATACATGGTAAAACAAGCAATCTTACAACGGTTCTTATTGTTGTTCTTTATCTTGAAGCCATCATGAGGCCTTCAACAATGAGATTTGCTCATACCTCATAGTAGGCTTGAGACGGTCCCTAGCACCGATTTGAGCGGAAGTATTAACAACGCTACATCCATGTCGTTTCCTGTCATGGATGCGGGGTCGTCAACAAACACATATTAACTGGCAAAGTGCTCTTACAATCACTGTCATCCGGTTTCGACAAAAAACCAGCGGCTCATTCTGCTGGACGTTTACAACATATATACAAACAAAGGACACTCATCAAGTCGATTGGAAATAACAAAACTAATAAATGCCAAAATCTGAAGTATGTTAGTATATCCATATCTCACGAACAAGTATATGCCATAACTGAAAAATATTGAGAGCATACATCTCCCACATGGGAATCTTTTTACGGACTAACACTGCAGGAAAAACAAACTCCAGTCCTAAATAAACAATGGGAGGATAAGGTTATAATAGACGAGTTTCCAATTGGTGAATTTTCCCGGAAAATTTTGACATCACAATATAGATTTTCGGATGTCACAATGTTACGTGACGCAATTTACTCCGATTGACCCCAGGTCAATCAGGGCAATTCATTCATCAAATGAAATTGGAAATTCGTCTATACTAAGCTAACATGACCAGATGCGTGGAATATAATAGAAAGACAAATGAGTATATGGAATGATGTTTTTATGCAAACTTTATTTTACAAAGACACCTAGATTATGATATGACGTTTCATTCCTAAGTTTAAGAAACAATAAATATAAATCTTATTGCTTACAAGAGTTTTCATAAATAAGTAAGTCAAAAGTTTTTTTTTTCAATGTAATCAATGAAGGGATATGATGAAATGCTATGATATATGATATGCGGAATTATTAACAACTTAATAATAATAATAATTAATAATTCCGCATATCATATGATGAAATTTGTTAAGGTCTCTACAAATACATTGTAAAATCTAGCAATGGAAAAAGGCTTTTATTGTTGTTCTTCATCTAGAAATCATCGTGAGGTCTTCAATAATACCTCACAGTAAGTTCAAGACGGCCCCTAGCACCAGTTTGAGCGGCATTCATTGCTAGATGTCGAGCAATGCTACATCCATGTTTATCATTATATGGATGCGGAATCGTCAACAAACATAAAATAAACTGGCAAATTGTTCTTACAATCGCTGTCATCCGTTGTCCGACAAAAAGACCCAACATAATACAATCACAACATATAAACAATCACAGGGCACTCATCGAGTCAATTGAAATAAAACTTGGCATAATAAAATCATGAGATGTTGGCACAATAAACAGGTGGTCAGATAAATGCCAAAATTTGAAATTATGATAATGTATCCGTATGAGAAATTCTCTCAAGAGCAAGTACACCTTACATAAAATGCTAAGAAAGCATATATCTCCTGCATGTGGAATCTTTTTACGAACTCTACATTCCAGGAGAGACAAACTCCAATCTTAAAAATCAATAAAGTGTGTCTTCATATTTAACATAACATTTTTGTCAACATGAAAATATTCATAGTTTTGAGACTCTTTGTCAGATTTGAGTAAATGTCAGTGTTATGAAGGGGGTTGAAGGAGAAATAGAAACAGATTTGCAGGGAGGGGGGAGACACAGATTTCCTGTGAAAAGAGACAGTCGCAGATTCGTGATGCTGTTGGCGTCAATGTTGGAACATATTTGCGACAGGACAAATATTTGACTTTAAGATATAAACATAAAGTTTTACATCAACAAGTCACAATAATATGACTTTATTATAGATTGATTGATTGATTAATTGATTGATTGATTGATATGGGATTTAACATCACTTTCAATGTACAAAGCCGGGCGCGAACTCATATCGCAGTGGTGATAGACTACAGTGGTTATATAGGTAGTAGAGCTACCTTAACAACTCGGCCGCCAAGGCTCCTTATGACTATATGAAACACTTTCAAAAATAAAAGGTCCAGTGGGGGAAAGGGAGAGGGGAGAATGACAGACTTGAACTTGAGCTGAACAAGCAGTTAGCGGGAGTCCTTACAAAAGTTTAAACATATTCATTATAGAAAGAAAAACTTATGAAGTCTCCTCCATATATACAGCTTTTCTGGTACTTATAAAAACTGGACGTATCAATAATGATCATGATCTGCTAGAAACATAGTAAGAGGTACGATTCCGATGACACCGTCACACTACGATGTCGAATCAACTTTGATAAGGGTTAGTTTTGATAACTGAATTTTGTTAATGTCAGTTGTGACATGATCGTAGATATCTGTAAAATAATTGTGACAAAAGTGGTGCTTGAAAATGTCAAAGTGATTGAATCAAATATGATTTATGATAGAAAAGTACGAAATAAAATAGCACTTGACAGCACTCGCAAGACACTAACATTAAAATAGTGCAAACTATATTAAATCCTTCCTTACAAGAAGAAAATTGCCAAGAATCTTTGAGATATGGCAATGAATTCGGGGTTAAATCAGTAATTCTAGTATCAAATTCTTTTAGTAATTGTAAGTATTGTCAAATGATTTTTGAGTAAACAAATTATTAGATAATTACCTGGGCATTTTTCTTTATTTTTTCAGATGAACATTTTGAAAAAAATCTGTATCTTTATCGCATATCAAATCATTTTGAAGAAAATTTAAAAAGTACAGCGTATATCCATAGAGAACAAACGACCCATAGGATTTAAAATGGAAAGCCATAATCAACTAAAGACAGGCTTCTGCACGAGAGAGATACTGCTTAGTTTTGAACATTTTCAAATTTTAGACCGAAGTATACAGACTACTAGGTTGGAGAATATGTAAATGAACAAATAAAGGGATATGGAGTAAATGTACATGGGACAAAATCCCTATAAATACATGGTAAGATTAAGCAAATGGAACAACTCTTCATTGTTGTTTTCATCTTGATGTCACCATGAGGCCTTCAATAAAGAGCAAACACTCCTACCTCATAGTAAGTTCAAGATGTCCCCCAGCACTGATTTGATCGGAATTTACTTGTAAATGTTGAATAACGCTACATCCATGAACCCTTTTTGTCATGGGTGTGGGGTGGTCAATAAGCACAACATATCGGGCAAAGCCAAAGTTGTTTCCGATTGCGTTATAGTTGCATTAAAAACACCTCAACTCCAGCGTTTTATTCCGTCGTCGGACTATATCAAAGTAGACAATTGTAAAGCCGGACATTTATTATTTCACGACTGACCCTGTTTTAATGTTACAAATACACACACAGACTGGTTGATCAAACCCAGTCAGACTGTAACTAATGTGAATTAATGAACTCAAGATTATCCCACCCTCGTGAATAGGTATGTGTTTAGTTTGACGTATTTGGAGCATTTGGCCTATTCTCATGTTCTTTGAGAAAAAATTAGTGTTAAGCTATTTTCATGAAATGCGCATATTATATGATGAAACTGGCTTTATAGATTACTTCAATTATAACAATGCAGTGCTAGTGGTGACTTCAAGGTAAGGATCAACAATAAGAGCATTGTTCCAGTGATTGGTTTAATCATGAATTTGTAGAGACTTTGTGACATGTGCATTTACTCCATATCTTCATTGTTGAGTTAAGGTAACTGTCCGATTAAGGCCCTGTAAAGTGATAGCCGTGTTTACAGGTCAACTTATTTTGCACACGTGTAACCTTACTTTATTCTGATGAACACGTGTTGGTATATTAACATAGTTTCACAGTTTAAATCAAGATATCGATAAAAGCCAGAGTATATTCCGTATTCGTCGAGGTCTTTAAATATATCTTTTAAAGTGTATTTAGAAACAACGCTGAATGAGATCTGAATTCTCACACAATTTTTTATGTGTGAATATGAATAACAAAATACCGAAGTTATTGTGGATTTAATTTCTGCATATGCACATTTCGACAACTTATGTCTCTTCAGTGCAGATAAAATATAAACGTTTGGAAGACCATAAACTCAGAGATGTTAAAAACTGATAGAGAACAAACAACCAATATGATCTAAATGTAAAGCCAAAATCAGCTAAACAGAGCTTTGCATGAGGGAGATACTCCTTAG
>MJUU01017600.1:0-15163 GCA_002080025.1 Modiolus philippinarum | reverse complement strand
ATTTCAGAGAAGATTTTTGAATGTAGTTTCCAAACTTAAAGGGCCTATCTTATGGTGGCTTTGAGTTGTTATTACTCCCCTTTGGGTCATTGTCTCTTTAACACATTCCCCGTTTCCCTTCTTTTCTCTATGTTAATCTACGTTCCCTACTGGCAGCTATTTACATTTTTAACATAAAACTTTGAAGAGGGTCACCCAAGGACTAACATATCAAAATTCTACTGAATTTTTCAAGCAGTTTCAGAGCAGAAGATCTTTTTATGCATTTCCTATTGGGTCCTATGTTAAACTAAGTTTTGCCACTGGTGGCCATGTCGGAAGACGCCTGATCAGCACCAAAGTAACAAACTTGGTCAAAATCTCACAAGTTTCATTTATGCAATGTTTAAATTGAATCCATTCAATGCTTTTCCATGATATCTTTGTATGCATTTCCCCTTAGGGTCAAATTCATTGCTGGCACCTATATTGGATGATGGATCAGCAACGAAGAAACAACACTTGGTCAGCTTCTCATAAGCATCATTTATGCAAAGTCTGGTTTAAATCTATTCAGCAGTTCTCTAGGAGATCTGTTAAATTAAGTTCACAGCTGGTGACACTTGGTCAGCACCTGACAGGCATCATTCGTGTCATGTTTGATTTAAATCCATTCAGCAGTTCTCTAGAAGATCTTTGTGCACATTTCTCATAGGGGCCAATGCTGTGGGTCATATACGATGATGGATCGGCATCTAAGTAAAAACACTTAGTCAGCATCTCATAAGCATTATCAATGCCAAGTATGGGTCAAAGTAATTCAGCGGTTCTCAAAAAGAAGGTCTTTGTATGGATTTTACCATTGGGTCCTATGTTAAAATTTAGTTCCAAACTGGCGGCCACGTTGGATGACAAAAAGGCACCAAAGTAGTAACACTTGGTCAGCACCTCATAAGCATCATTCAATTGCCAAGTTTGGTTCAAATCCATTCATTTGTTCTCAAGAAAAAGTTCTTTGTATGCATTTTCCCATAGGGTCCAATGTTAAAATTAAGATCCCTGATGGCGGCAATGTTGGATAACAGATAGGCACCAGAGTAACAACACTTGGTCAGCACCTCATCTGCATCATTCATGCCAAGTTTGGTTCAAATCCATTTGGTGGTTCTCAAGTTCTTTGTATGAATTTTCCTATTAGGTCAAATAGTAAACTAAGTTCACCGCTGGCGGCCATCTTGGAAGAAGTCGGAAAACTTTAATGTGTCCAATAAAATATAGTCCTTAACATGCTGAACATTTTTGCAATTAAAACTTGACCTCTATCTCAAAGTGTTTTTGAAATATAGGACAAAAAGTATAAAATCATGAAAAATTTGACCAATAAAGGGCCACAACTCATATATAGGTACTTGGATTTTCTTCAAAATTTCCATGTGGGTAGATCTTAACATGCTAAACATTTTTGCAATTTAAACTTAACCTCTATCTCTTATAGTTTTTTTAATAAAAAATAAAAAACATCAAAATTTTGAAAATTTTATGGAAAAAGGGCAATAACTCTTAGACGGGTCATCGGATTTTCTTCAAATTTTCAACATAAGTAGATCTTCTCATGCTGATTATTTTTACTCTCTCAGATTTTTGATATCTGTAACGGTTTTTGAGTTATTTGCCAAAAACTGTAATTTACCCCTATGTTCTATTTTTAATAACGGCAACCATGTCGTTTGACCTAAGACATATAAAATAAAAAATTTGAAACTAGATACCCTAGTGATGATTCAGTTGCAGTTTGGTTCAATTTGACACAGTGGTTTCAGAGGAGAAGATTTTTGAAACTGAGCTAATGACGGACAGATGGACAGACGGACGACGGACGCCAAGTGATGGCAATAGCTCACCCTGGCATAGCCAGGTGAGCTAAAAACTGTGAGCAAAGCACACAAAATATATGCCCTCGCTGCCCCAAAAAGAGATCAAATCAAAACTTTAAAAAGATGGTGCAAAATAACAATGTGTGCTGAACATTCTGTGAAAGTTTCATTAAATTTCACTAAGTAGTCTAGTAGAAGTTGTCACCACAAAGTGTGTACCTTTATGGAAGATGGAATGACAAACGGACAGACGAACGAACATTCCACTAAAGCGAGGGTATAAATATGTGTAATGGTGAAAGATTTTTTCCTATTTTCTTTGTTTTTGTGGATATTGTTAGTAATTGACTTTGTCTGTTTATCACACTTACTAGCCACTGGAACTCCCCCTATAGCCATAATGATTTGGAGTTGATATTTTGGTATGGATTCTTTTTTATACTGGACGTAATTCAAATAGTAAGCCCTATCAAAATGACCAGGCAAATGAATACCAAAGCAAACAGAGCTGTTGGCAAAGTCTGACTAATACACTACCGTAATACCCCAAGATGCATGTTTATATAGCACTAAGCATTCTGACAAAATTTTAACCAGAAATTCTGAAGAAAGTCCCAAATGTCTATGGACAGACAGATAGACAGATAGACAGACAGACAGACAGACAATTTCATAAACTGAACTAATATTTCCATAAACTTTATCCCAAGAGAGGGGGGTATAAAAAGGCTGAAAAGGATAAAAAATAAATTATATAAAATCCATAAGCAAAACAATGAAGGGAGGTAGATTACATGGAAGAAGATAAAACAAATAAGCAAAAATTCACAGGAAAGCCACAAAGTTCAAAAATAAAAGTGCAAGTTCCCTAACATTAGTCTCTCTCTATAATAGCTCAATTGACATTATCACAACTTACAAAACAAGCAATCAATTTGCTATTGACTATGCTCTTAATGACTTGATAAATTATCAAATTTGGATATTACCCCACTGTTTATTAATTATCACTTCTTAAGTATTAGTTAATAATATACAGGATGCATCTACTAACGAAGAATACTATTTAAAGGGAGATAACTCAGCTTCCATTTGTGTGTTTAGTCCTAAAAAATTCCCTTTATGATAACTTGGAACTACCTTACATGTAAAACCATCCTTTGAATGCATCACTAATCATATAAATCAAGTCATATACTTAAACAGTGTCAAAAGTTTATCCTACATTTACAAGGGATTTATTCCAGAGGCATTGTCAATGGGATGGTAGTTTTGCAATTGGGCGGATTTGTATTTCAATTGGTCAGAAATAGTTTTTCAATTGGGCAGAAAATAATTTGCAACTGGGCGGATTTCATTTTTTTCAAGTAGGCGGATAACGTGTGATATGCCTGTTAAAATATATTATGAAACAATTGTTTAAAAACCAAATACCCTTTGCAAGGCAGAATAGTGGATCATTGTAATTATATCCATGCCAAGTTTTGTATATTTTTCCAAGTAATTTGTTATTTTTGGTGTTTTATGTATATTTCTTCAGAATTGAAGTTCAAAAATTATCAAATGAAGGAGCATATCTTTACCTCATCTTATAAATGCAATGTTAAATTTGTCTCATGGTTTTTGTCATTGTTATGCCGTCCCTTTTTGATACTTCACCAAGTGATTACATATATATAAGGTGAACTTCGTAATAGTATCAATGATTTCAAATAGTAGATTGGGATCATACTAAAAAGCCAGAGACTGAGAGCGTCTGGGACAATAAAAAAAAATCACAAAAGGCATGTAGAATGATAAGACGCAACTCTCAAAGAGTTTTTGATATTTGTTTCTTTTTTTTTTGTTAAATTTACTATATTTCACTTCGTGTTTTACGTGTAAAGCCTTTTCGCCCAAATGCAAAACTAAAAAATGCCCAATTGAAAACATTGGAAATTTGAAAATCCGCCAAATTGAAATGCGTCCAATGGGATAATAGCATGAAACAGTTTTTCCATAAATTTGAAGTGAAATACAGCGACATCAGAAAATTATCTACATGAAAATAAAGAATAAAGAACATTTTAACAACAGTCACTCCAGAATTCAACAAAAATGCACTTCTTCTAAGACCTCAGCCAAGACAAATTTTCTTGCAGGATGTCTCTGATTGTTGTCGGAGATTTTGAGTAGTAGCCCAACCAAGCCCTTTTCTCATGATTTCAGGAGCAATAACTCCAAGAAGACCCTCTCCTGGGATTTCAGGAGCAGTTCCAAAAGTAAGACGCTCTCCTGAGATTTCAGGGACACTTACCCCACTTAGACCCTCTCCTGGAATTCCAGAGTACCCCCCTCCCCTACTGAGGCCCTCTCCTGGTATATCAGGAGCAGCACCCCACCAAAATCCTCTCCTTGGAATTCAGGAGCAATATCCATACTCAAACCCTCTACCCGAATTTCATGAGCAACACCCCCATATGAGTTAAAGAGCAGATCTAAAATAGGACCTCATCTGGGGTTTTTGGAACAGTATCCCCACTTTAATGCGATACATAAAGAAATTTACCCCTAAATGTATATGTTCAGAAATGTAAAGTGAATTTCTTAGTGGTGATACAGCTCCGGAAATCTCAGGTGAAATCTTAGTTTGAATATTGCTCCTGAAATCCAAGGAGAGTATCTTGAATATTTAATGAACTGGTAACCTGTTAAGTTACCTGGATTATAGGCACTCAAGGTATTCACCCTTACAATGTATTACCTGTTTGGCTCTAGAAGCTGTATCAAACCCTGAGATGGGGTAAACAGTGAGGAAGGGTAAAGCTCAGATATCTATGTTGAATTTCCTCCTCCCAACTCCATCCCCCTTCCCCAGTGGGTCAATGTGCATGACAACTACTAGTATCTCATGTACTCTTAATGAACCAAAGTCTTCTTTAAACCATCCTTTTAAGTGACAAATTAAAATCCTACAGTTTGTTCTTGTTATTGTGATATAGACATCTAATAATTATCTGATATATACATCCGTTATTATTGTCAGATGACAATAGATTGTAGTAGATCACATGACCTCTGCGATGGTTTGTTACAGAAAAACAATGACTGTTTTTACGCGGTTTTAGGCCTAGAATGGATAAAGAGTATCGTTTGACAGTATTATAGAATTTTAACAGGGATAATATAATAATCATATCTCTTGTTTAATTAAATTGTAAGATATACAAGTTTTTGCCAAAAATATAACAAAATATAAAATTTATTTGGATAATGTACTCCAAGTTGGTTAATTTGTTTGTAAGAGGTTGTAATGTTTTGACAAATACATCACTTTAGAATTTTAAAATTTTAAAAAGTGCAAGCAATTGTATGGTCTTGAATTATGAAATTTAACTTATGACTGACTGAAAGTAGGAGAGAAGATGGTTATTTTTGTTCAAGTATGCTGTTTTTTTATTTCACCAGTTGTAGTATTTAAATATGAAAAAGAAAGGAAATGGGGTAAATGTCAAGGAGACAACATCCCATATCCAGGTTAAAACGACCCAAACAAAGCATCTAGGAGTCACCGTAACGGTCTTCAACACAGTGAGGAACCTCACACCATATAGCAAGCCCTAAATGGCCCCAAAAAGGTAAAAAAGTGAATAAATCAATGGAAACAAACCACATCCAATAACCCGAATATCAAGAAACTAAAATTTTATAAGAAGACAAGGACAAGCCAATGACCAACATATTCCTGACTTGGGACAGGCGCAAAAATTGTGCAAAAAGGCTCATTAATTGCCACGATTAAACTGATAAAGATGCAAAAGGCACCAATCTAATTAATTTTGTCAGATGTGTTCAGGGGAATACATGTGTTGCCACTACCATAAGAAACATTTGTCTCTACAAAAGTTGTAAATACGAGGACAAAAACAGGAGGAGATGGAGATAATGGAGGTATATGATATAAACAATTAAAATAAACTAAAATGACAAATTTCATGAATAACTGAGAATCAAAATCAAAGGTTTAAATTTGCAATAGATATTGAAGATTTTCTTCACGTTTGGTTGAAAAGTGCCAAAATGTAGTAGAACAAGAAATGCTATGAGATGTATGAAAAGTAAACAGTATATCCCATAATTTTTATTACAAGGCAAAAAATAAATAAATTAAATTAAAAAAAGAGCTATTTGGGCTCAGTGAACCTCTAAATCTATAAAAATTAATTAAATTTTTCGTATCACATGCAAAACTAGAACCGGTGAACAACATATCCTGCAACTTTGGTCGGAATCTGATGGAGTTGTGGATTAACTAACCAGGTTAACAAATGAGCTATTTTGGCTCCATGAACCTCTAAAATCTGTAAAACCAAAATTCTAAGTATCAGATGCACAAACTAAACCAGGTGAAAACATATCCTGAAAGTATGATTGGAATCGGCTTAGCAGTTTTGAAGGAGTTGTGGATACAAGAAGAGACAGACAACACAGGACGACAAAGGATGATGCAAGACAACGGATAGTAATCGCTATGTATCGACTCTGCTCAGTCAGTTCAAACTGTGAATACTTTAGTTTTTATTGGTATATTTGAGAAGCTTGTAAATGTATATTCATCTTCAGATGTCCTCTTTTTTTGCCATGTCTCTGGACTTTGGTACACGAAATCAATGTACACTTTAAAAATTGTTCCATAGGTATTCTAATGCCGTTGTATGTATTAAATGTATTACTGGTAATTAATATATTATATTGAGATTAAAAAGTTTGACAAAGTATTGTATTAAGTAGTGTTAATCTGTATGATTAATTCGTATTAGGTTACAATGACTTGTACATCTCAAATTCAATATTTGGTTCTCACTTGTTTGTTTTATAAATGACGTCATTATTTCATGTAATATAAAATCTATATAATTATTCATAGACTTCTTCTGTGGTTGGCTAAGTTTACAACAAGTACTTGGGATCTCAAATTATGATAAAAATTTATGACAATGTAAATGTCCCTATTTCATCTTCATGGTCACTTGATTAATCAATCAATTAATGAATTGTACATTTTAATCTTATAGATCAAATTTATTTGGAAATATTAAGGTGTGAACAAACTTTAAGTACGTTCTAAATTATCTTTAAGTCCTGTAAATTTCCCACTTTTTTCCAATGATTTCAACAATAATAAATCTTACCTGCTTAGCACTTATAGGAGTTGCAGTTTTACCAAACTATACTTTCAATTTTTGGCATTGATCCCTTTATATCTTGGAAATGGTACAAGCTATGCCAAATCCATACAAAAGTTGATTTTCCAGTATAGTTTCAAATCAAAGTATCAGTAAACATAAAGTGGCTGATCAACAAATGTGAACAACATTCACACAATAAAACTCATCATTTTCATGCTGCAGACCATATCACTTGCCTTCCTTTTGTGCCAAGGAACATTGTGTTAAAATTTCAAAAGGATTGATCAACTTGAACTTAAGTTATAGAACAAAAACAAAAGTGTATACAGACAACTACATCAGCCACAGCACCATACTATTATACAACCTCAAATTTTTGCGGTCATCTAAAAATTAAAAATAGTTTACGATAAATGGGCAACAACTCCTGTAAGAAATCTGTGGACAACTTTAACAGTAAAGATAAAATGTATTCCTTGATTAAATACGACATGAAATATTTCATTTCATCAAAGCACTGTACTGTTATTGCTAACTTAATGTGTTTTTTATGTTGTTTGCAAACTGTTAACTCCATTATGGGGCAATATGTGCATTTTTTAATAAATAGTTTTAGTATAGTTTTTGGAACTAAACTAGAATACTGACAAAGTCAGAAAGGGCCCCGCCCCCTTGCGTGTCCCAAAACCTGATTGCGGAATTTCATGAAAATCATATAACAATAATGGGAAAAAACATAGATAAAAAAATCCTAAGTTATTGTAAATATAGTTTCTGTATATGGCCGTTTTGACAACTTATGTCTCATCTGTTCAGATCGAATCAAAACATTGAAAAAATATATGAAGGTCATTTCAAGTTATATATCAAACGACAGAGCTAATTCCAAAAATATGAATTTTTTCATATTTAGACTAATTTTTTCCCCAAAAGATGTTTATGATTCTCCTCAAAATCATACAGGACCTTCTTTTTATCAAGTCCAACACTTTGCATAAAACTTATAAAAATCTGTGAAGGTCATTTCAAGTTATCATACAACATAGAGCTTATTCTCAAAATATGCTGTTTTTCATATAAAAACTAAGTTTTTCCCAAAAAATGTTTTCGGATTTTCCTCAAAAACAGAAGGGAGCCTCCTTTGGTCAAGACCAATTAACCTTGTGTATCTAAATCATATAAATTCCTGAAGGCAATCTTAATTTACTGTACAACATAGAGCTAATTCTCAAAATATATACTTTTTCATATAAAAACGAAGTTTTTCCCAAAAAATAATTTTTCGATTTTCCTCAAAAATGAAAGGGAGCTTCCTTTGGTCAAGAACAACCTTGAGTATCAAAATCATTCAAATCCTTGAAGGCAATCTTATCTTATTGTACAACATAGAGCTAACTCTCAAAAATGCACTTTTTGATATACCGGTAAAAACGAAGTTTTTTCCCAAAAATCATTTTTGGATTTTCCTCAATATGAAAGGGAGCTTCCCTTGGTCAAGTTAAACTTTGAGTAAAAAAATCATAAAAATCTGTCTAAGCAATCTTGAGTTATTGTACGATATAGAAAACGCTGACGGACAGACAGACGGACAGACAGGCTGATTACTATAGGGCGTCGCCATGAATGGCGGGGCCCTAATAAAAAGCAAAATTTTGCCACAAATTTTCTTTTATTTCATTTGAAAACTTTTGAGACAGAAAAATATTGGGACATACTGAGAACAGAGTACATTTGGGCCAGTGACATTGACCATGTTAATATTTTATTGTTCTCAGTGTTACAAAGTTATTCAACAAATATACCTACAAACTCATGTACATAGTTTTCACAAGGACTGTCATGAAGTATTGTAACAGCCCCAAATAGTTCATCATAAATATACAATGAAGGGATATGCAGTAAATGCACAAAAGACAAAGTCTCTAAAAATACAATGTATACTCCCTTCCTATGATATCGCGGGTTCTACGGTATCGCGGTATTTCTTTCATCCCTCCACGAGAACTATTACGTCATTCACTAATCATTCTATTAATAGATTCATAAAACCCCTAGTCATCTCTGTTGGAAAATTCATTGGTTCAGTCAAAATGTCTATACTTCTGGTATATACAAAACAGCCTTATTTATTCCCCATAAATGGCAGACATTCTTATTTTTACTGATGCCATATTTCTTAAAATATCAAGTAAATAAACCAAAGCTGTGAGAATTCGTCTGCTATTTTTTTTTAGAAATGTTGTCTGTATATTTACTTTTCACTTCACACTGGCAGTGTAGTTTTTTGCTATCTTTAGGTATTTTATGATATCAACAAATTTGGTGTAAAAAATAAGCCATGATAACGTAAATTTTTAGCCGACAATGACGACGGTGGTCTTAACTTGTATGCAAGATATGTAGCCCAAATAGTATAATTAAGCTAATGCAATTTAATTCCGATCACTAAATGGGAGAAATTATGACTTTTTCTAACAATGGGCACTACTGATATACTGTTCATTGACCAGGATTGTCAGATGTGGAAAAAAATCCTGATGTCCGCATTTTTCAAACAAACGTAAACTTGTATTCTTCATGTTTTCTACGTGTATGATTATTGTTTGAATGAATTTTTGTTCATTACTTTATTAAATGAGAAAGAATGTTTAGATCTCTCCATAAAGTATGTGTGTAAGATATATGTCATTGCATATAACAAATAATGAATTGATTGGTGAAACTTCGTGGCTGGTAAAATGAAATTTTCAAATACCGCGATATCATAGGAAACCATTTTTGGAGCCTACATCAGCATTATCTCTTTGAAAAAGGCAGTGATCAAATTTTAAAAAAGAGGAACCAACAAATGAACCATGCAAGGAAATAGGCATTCATACAATGTTGTTAAAGTAAACAATTTTTATTAAATTCTGTAAACCTGTCAAGTTACAAGGACACTTAACATCAAGTACCGCCATACCATAGAACACCATGATAAGACCAAACAGAGGAACAATTTTGACCCATTTTGTACACTTCTTTATAATAATTCACAAAGGTTCCGCAGAACCTGGTGTCTCGCCTGCTCACTCCCCTTTCATTATAATTTGGCCTATATTAAGATGTGGTTACTAAATATTTTTAGTAATAACTGGTCTTTGAGAGTATGGAAATTTACCCAAATTTGAACCAAAAATTTTTGAAATCTAACCATTGGCAATATTAGTTTTGACAAAAATTCATCCAAAAAGCATGGTTGCTAACAAGAATTTCAAAAAATTGCTGGTCTTTGACTTAGTTTGAGAGTATCAGGAAATTTACCAAAATTGGAATCAAAATTTTTTGAAATCTAAGCATTGATAATTTTTGTTTTCACTTAAATTCAATCAAAAAGCATGGCTGCTAACATGAATTCCCCAATACTGCTTGTCTTTGAGAGTTGCAGGAAATTTACCAAAATTGGAACCATATTTTTTATTCTTAAGTTTAAGAATTATGTCCGGTATGAAAAATTGCTAAAATATTTGATAGTATGCAAACAATTTCAAAAATTGTTAAGTCTTGGACATTTTCAGGAAATTTACCAAAGTTGGAACCGGAATAAAATCCTGAAAGTTTATTGTTTATCTATGGACTACATGCAACAATTCTATGTCAAAATCAAATTTCCCAAGTTCCAATTTGTTTAAACTTTGCTGATATTTTGGACCAAAGTGAAAATTTAGTCAAATTCATTGATGCGGAAAATATAGGTCACAGTGACATAATTCTGGTATGGATGTTAGTTACTTCTAAAGATGTAACCACTAACCAATCATCATCTGTTTATGGCATGTAGGTGTTGAGATTTAGTGGAAACAAAAAAATTATTGAAAAAAAACTAAGTCCCACAAATGGCAAAATACGGAAAAATTGGAATTATTTTTTTTTCAAAAATATAATTGGGATTCAATAATGCAGTTGTACTGAATATTGTGTCAAAAATTCATTGCTATTGAGCAAGATTTCAGAGAGTTATTGAAGTTCAAAAAAAGTTTAACATTTGGGTTAACCAAATGTTGACTACAACGCTGACACCAACGCCAACACCGACGACGGAATCTATGGTCGCTATGTCTCGTCTTCGCAACATTCGTCGCAGGCGAGACAAAAATTACTTCTGAGCCTATATAGTACTATCCAGTGAAATGTGTTCATATTTTATTCGTTTGGTTTCAAATCAACAATTTATTTTCAGTAAAATTGAAGTTTTCAAGGAGTTTTAAGAACCCTTTTCAAATATTAAGTACATTTTGCACCTTAAAGTCCAACTTTAATTCCTAAGTACATTAAAGGACTTCAAACACCTGTGTGAACCCTCAGCCATGAAGCCAATGACAAGGCAACACAATGATTTGCCTTCAAATAAATTTGTCCTTACAGTTTTGGTAAGTAAGTACCTACATATGTTTAAGGAGATATAAAAGTGAGAAATAACTTCTTTCAGAATATAAAGGTATAAATTCTCTGCATGTGGAACTAATCTTGACTTGGCACAAATCAGCAACAATATGTAATTTTTGTTGGTTCAATTTTCACATACCTTTATTTATTAGTAGACTAATTACCCTGATAATCTTCGACTTCAAAAACGTCATAGCTTTTTAAAAAGAACATAATGAGCATAAGTTACCCCTAATTTGTCAAGAAAATTACTGCAAAACAAAAGTAACTGGCAATCAACCAACAATCAATAGTGTGGTTGTTTTAGTGCAGGTGAAAGTTTTTCAGATAGCCAGTTTTAAAATTGTTGATAATGACCTGAAAATTGAAAACCACTAGCCTTGAATATAAAACTCTGAAATTGGATTGGATTTAAAATTGAAATAAGGTGACAACAACAACAAAAATTCTGTATTTTGAAAAATAAAAAAAAAATGGGCTAACTGATTATGAGGGCATTCAACATTCAAAATTTCCACAAGAACTGTGCATGTTTTGCTATCATTTTCTGGAGCAAAGGGAGATGAATGTTGTTATATAGCGTCTGACCCTCATCATCGAGAAGATGGTTCCCCAGTAATTATGTAATATGGAACTTTCCAGTTAACCATTTCTCAACAAGGATCTTCTATTGTAACAAAAATGTAAAAAAAAATGGCAAAGGGGCTACAGGGTAGTCTAATCAGATGTAAAATCCTAGTGATGAAACCACAGCTTACCCTTATGTTTGATTTTTTTTCCAATTATATGCAGAATTTTGGGAAATATGGTAAATATATATAGCCTGGAACTCCATTGAAGTTTCCTTTTTCCAGGGGATGGAATAGCCTGCTGTTTTATTTCCTTATTTGTAATAGCATTTAATAAATAAGTTTCCTTGGTATTGCTCAAGTTCCTTATATTGTCTAAATTTATCAAGTTCAAGGCTATGAAACTTGTAATCTGTACAGCTTTCTTTGCAAATATACACTAAATTAGCAAACAAGTCTCCTATTCAAATGATAATTTACCTTGTGTGAGAAATGTTGTGCAAGCTATAAAAAAAAAATCAGATAAAAATAGATGTATTATTTGTCAACCCTCTCAAAAATACATAATTAATGAACATTTTAGTGAGATACAAACCATTTACATGCAAAAATCCATTACACATATCCTCATCACAAAGTAATCAATTCCCATGTCACATTACAATATTCCATAAAAACGCTCCTTATTTTAATCCATTTGCAGGTAAATTCCAGGTAAAAACAGGTGAAAATCTACAAAATAAACATCACAGTTTATCTATATTGATTAACTGTCAAATTAATTATTTCACTAAACATATCATTATTTCACAGCCTTTGAACTATTTTTTTTCCTGGACAAAAAAGTCAACATTTATACAATAATTAGTTTCCATTTGTGAATAGTAATTAACGTGGTAAGGTATTAAGACAAATTTAAACATGTATAGAAATGGACATAGTCCAATGAATGTCGTTTACGGATTATGAATAACAAAGAATTAAATATTAACTCTACTTATATAGACTTATAATATTTAGACAAAGGTTATTTTTTGCACAGATCAATGAAAAAACATCTATTGGATTTAAACATGCATATATATGGATATGACAACTCTTATGAAAATTTTAATTAAAATGCTATTATCATTCTATTTAAAAACAATCTTATCAGCGATCTGATTCATGTTGAAGATTTATTTGGTCTCTCTAATGTTATTTGCTTGGTTAATTGTGTTACTACTGACAATTCATTACTGAGCAGACAAAATCTAAGGGACTTCTGATTAGAAACATGCCGTGAAATCAAAACCTCCTTGCAAAAGTCATTTATTTATATAGATCAGTTTTCAGATATCAAAGTTTTCCAGAAATTTTTGTTATAATTTTTTGACATGAAAAATGAGTGCATTAAATACCAATAAGCAAAACTGACTGAATTTCTGACTTATTGAAATATATCCCTCCTAAAAGCAAGCTACAAATGTATTTATAAATATGTGTACTTTATTTTTTCCTACATAAATCTCTCATGACCTCTGTCCTTTGCAATTTTTTAGGCTTTTCACTTACATGTAGATTATATTGGTTATTTGTTCTCTATCTGATGTTAAACATCTTTTGGTTCATGATTTTCAACATGTTTTGATTTGATCTGCACTGCAGACACAAAAGTTGCCAAAATGGTCGTTTGCAGAAACTAAATTTACAGTACCTGTCCTATTAAGTTATTGGTAAGTATCAATAGGGGTCTTTCGAGATAGGAACTCTTGTGTAATTGAAGGCGGAACTGATCGCCTCGGATACCAGTAAGAAGGAATACTGAGGGTGGGTAGGAGGGGTCTGATCCCGGGATCCCATGAAAATAACTTTCAAATCCCGAATTCCCAAGAAAATAAAATTTTAAATCCTGAATCCCAAAAAATGGCAATGCAAATCCAGGATCCAGGTAAGGGTTAATCCCAAATTCCCGCTGAATAAAAATGGTTTAACCCCGCGTCCCGACAAAGGTCCTTCCGCCCCTCAATTCTGGATCTCTAAACCTATTGAAATTAATATATATCACACAAAAAAAAACTATTTATGAAATTGAAGTGCATTTATAATTTTTCCATTTTTCCTTTAAGACAATTCTTTAACTAAATTTCAATTGACGAAAAAAAAAAACTAAACTGAGGCGCTACAAATCGATTTAACATGTGTCACCCTTAGCTCAACAGTGTACATTAGTTAGTGATTCCCTCTCAATATATTGATGTATTGATTTTTTATGTATAAAATTAGAATTGTTTCCAGGTTTTACACAATTCAAAAGTCCCGTATTTATGAATATTGCTGATGGCAATCTTGGATGAGAAGCTAAATGGAAATGATATTAATTTCCCATTCTGTTTAATTTGTTCCCTAAAAGATGATTGTTCCCCTGGATTTTTCAAAGTGAAAAACTAACGCCTACTTTCTTCAACATAACCCAGCATTTAACACATACTTGTTTTAAAAAAGCAATCAACTGGGTCTAGTAATTTAACAATATGTGTAGGATAAATATATGTATGGATAATCAAAGATTTAATGTAAAAATAAACCAACTGTTACAACTTCTACTCTGGAATGTATTTATTATAAATTTAATGACAAGTTTACCGAAACAGAGTGACCTGGATACACAGTACATTATAATCATCTGTCCATGGTAGAATGGTCCATTGTTTTTTTTGTTGATTACTGCTGTTGCTGTATTTTTTTTTTTTATTTACAACAAAATGTTGTGAACCATACTGAATTTTAGAACTCTCTTAATATTAAATCATTCCAACTGATACAAACCAAATCTCCAACAAAAATTGGGTTTACCTAAAAAAATCAGCAAACAGGCACACATAGTACTGTTTCAGTTACAAAACATCCTGGTCTGACATGAGTGATTTCTTAATGATTTTAAGACACAATGCAGAAGTTAAAATTGTTTTGGATTAATTCTTAACAGGCACATGTACCTGTACATGGGATCATTTCAAAGTCAAACCATTCCCACTGATACAAACCATTCCCACTGATACAAACCATTCCCACTGATACAAACCATTCCCACTGATACAAACCATTCCCACTGATACAAACCATTCCCACTGATACAAACCATTCCCACTGATACAAACCATTCCCA
>MJUU01017598.1:105882-139493 GCA_002080025.1 Modiolus philippinarum | reverse complement strand
GGGGGGGGGGGGGGGGGGGGGGGGGGCTAATGTTCATTAAATCAATTGATACAATTAAATACTAATAACTTGATGCAACAAACATGACAAAGAGAAACACATAAAGCAACTGTTACAAAGGATTACTTGGTGATTTGATATTACTATTCAGATCCAGACTACTTAGAGAGATAATAACTCTTAATCCAGTAAATACACACTATATTTGGCCAAGTGAACTAATTGATTGTAATGTTCGGTCATTGTAAGTGTTTCCTGTTATCTTTCCTTCATTAACTAATAGTATCTCATTATACCTAACATAAGCATAAAATAAACATTAACAAAATTCCCCTTGTTATTCACATTAAATTTTCACTGGATGCGGACTTTAGCTACATTTTTGGATAGATGTCCTACTTAAGGCAGTGCCTAAAACATTAAGATCTTTGATTGAATGTGCTTCTGACAATATTGATATTTGTTTTAACTGGTAGCCACCATGGATAAGGAACAGGCCTGTATAGCACTTGTTTTGAAGGGACAAGCTAAGATAATCTGTGGATTAAAGTTAGCATCTTTAGTTCTAATTTGCCAATTCTTTTCAGATGAAAAGATCTTTGTACATGTGTTTGTTTTTATTTGAGAGTCCAATGTTTAACAATGTTCGGCGCTGGCTGCTATTTTGGATTAAGGATGCAAATGAACACACTTAAGTAACAACATTTTGTCAATATCACTTAAATATTATTCATGTCATATATGCATGTTTGTTTTAAATCCTTTTCCCATTTTTTTAACTATTAAACTAAATGCCCACTTTGAAGATTATGTTGGATGATGAATCAGTACCATTTTGTAATAACACTACATCAGCATCTCATTTGTATCTTTCATGACGTATTTGGTTTAAATCCATGAACCTGTTCTCTAGAGGAAGATTTTTGTATGCATTTTCAATGGAGTGCAATGTGATTTAAGTTCTCTACTAATTGTTAATTCGGATGAGAGACCATTACCAAAGTAACAACATTTTATCAGCACCTTATAAGTAACATTCATGTCATATTTATTTTTATCCATTGACTGGTCTACTGTATTTCCTAAATGGTCTGTATTACACCAAGTTTCCTGTTGACAACCTTGTTAAAAGTCAGCGCCACACTTGATTAACAACTGAATTTCAAACTGTGATGAAAAAAAATAAATTGTTTAGTCCATCAAGTAGAAACAGGTAATCAACGATTACAAAGTTCGCCACATAATGGCATATCGAAACAGAAATCAAACTTTGCCAGGGTTCTGATGCATGCATACAAAAGTTGAGTTTGCCATGTACTGTAAGAGAGATCTGAACTTGGACATAAACTTGAATGTAGTCCATTATGCGGAAAATATAGGTCAGAGTGACTTATTCTGCCTGGATGCTGACCTACCACCAAAGATGCATGCACATGTAAGGTAAGATGATCTTAAAAAATACAGTAACTTACATGTAGATCTGAACTCTGATGTAAACTTGAATGTAAGTCGATCATGCTAAAAATATAGGTCAAAGTAACCTAATTCTACATGGATTCCGACCTACCACTTAAGATGCAAGGTAAGATGATCCTACCATGTACAGTGACTCAGATCTGAACTCGGAAGTAAACTTGAATGTTAGTCAATAATGTGGAAAATATAGGTCAAAGTTACCTAATTTTGCCTGGATGCTTACCTACAGCCACAGATGCATGAACATGCAAGGTTAGATGATCCAACCGTGTACAGTTACTTAAATCTGAACTCGGACGAAAACTTGAATGTCTGTCGATAATGCGGAAAATATAGGTCAAAGTGATCTAACTTTGCCTGGTTGCTGACCTAGCGCCAGAGATGCAATCACATGCAAGGTTAGATGATCCTACCATGTATAGTAACTGAGATATCAACTTGGACCTACAATTAAATGGAAGCCAACCAAGGGGAAAATTAAGGTCAGAGAGACAAAAGTTTCTTGGAGGCTCTGGCTTTGAGATAGCCCAAGATGAATCTCTGTGCAAAGTTTGATGACCCCACCTTCAAAGTTACCTAGATAAATACCTAGATGCGGACACAGACTAAAGACAATGGTAACAAGTCTACAGTAATAAACAAATGACTGCATCTGTTAACTGCCCTTGCCTAGGGTCTTAACCGGAGTATTGTTTAGTTAATGTTCATGAAAAAATACTGAACAGATGTTACTTTTTGTTGGTTTTCATTTTCATCATTAAGTAGGTATATATTTCTTTATATTATAGCCACAAAAATTGAACAATTTTGATGTATTATGTGTTTTGGAATCAATTCAGTGGGTAAACAAGAAAATGTAACATTCTATTACTGTTAATTTCACAAATTTGGTTAGTAATCCTATTGCTGAGAGAATTGATTAATATGTTGGTGTCTTTGCCTTAAATGTTTACGAAAGACATTTAAATATTCGTCAATAGGTCATTGATTTTATTTAAAGGTCAGGCATTTAAAATCCATTTAGATGAAGAAAGGTGTTCAGCCGGCCTATAAATACACAACATGCGACAGAAAATAAATAATGAAAGTGTAAATAGCAAATGCAAATGATAAGGGACCGACCATTCAACCTGAAGGGGGGGGGGGGGTTATGGTTTTTTTTTCTGGACAGAAAATTTTTTTCGCGAAACAAATTATTTATTTTTTACACGCGTATCAACACAATATTTTTTTTTTCAAAATTAACATTATTTTTTTGGCCAGAAAGCCTCATTCAGAAAATTTTTTTTCATCATTTTGGCAGCCAAAATATTTTTTTCACATAAAATCAGATCCAAAATATTTTTTTAGAAAAAAACCATAGCCCCCTCCTTCAAATTAAATGGTCCGTCCCTAAAAGATTAAAATTATCTGGAAGAAGAAATTTTCCTGTTACTGAATGTACACAAAAGGTTCCTCAATAGAAGTTTGACTCCCGGGGGTCACTCCATATGTTTTTTGGTAGAGGTGAGCCGCTGGGACATCAGGTTTCCCACCCTTATCATATACTAAGAATCTCCAAAAAGTATACCTTATCACATATTTTTAGCAGAAAAGTAAACCTAATCATATATCTTGCGGACATGTTCACCTTGTCACATATCGGGATCAAAACAGTAAATTCTACATTTTCAATCAAAAGTAGTGAATTATACACGGATTGACAATTTTACATTGTAGATACGTCAAATGCTAATTGGCATCTGATTTAGGTGCAACATATTGACCTTATCATATATCTGATCCGAAATTTCCTATCCTTATCACATATTTTTATCACAATTAACTACCCTTATCATATAATATGAAGCAAGAAAAAGGTACATATCCCAGTGGATCATCCCTAGCTCAACAAATATTGGAAGTGACCCCCCCCCCCCCGGAGGTTTGACCTTCAAAGTAGAAAGTTCACATACCCATTCATTGTATTTGTCCTGGATATGGACCAGTTCACTTGATGTCAATTTCCCATACCCATTCATTGTATTTGTCCCGGATGTGGACCAGTTAACCTGATGTCAATTTCAACAAGAAAAAAGTCAAGTTCACCCAACTTGTTTTTTATATTGGAAAAGCCAGTCGAGGATAAACATGCATTTTTCATAAATTAACAAGATGTACTGTTCAAACCACCACTTTGTCCAACTTGTGTATCCTTGATAATGATAATGTTTATTTCAAAACCTAGGTAATAGTTGAGATGTACTTTACAGTTATCCTAAGGTGATTATTTTTGTTCAGGTTGGCTAAAACCCAGGGTTCATCCAAAGTGATTTTAAATGCCTGACCTATAAATAAAATAAATGACCTATTGAGGAATATCTAAATGTCTTTTGTAAACATTTTAGGCAAAGACACCAACCTATTGATCAATTCTCTCAGAAAAGGATTACTAACCACATTTGTAAAATTAAATGTAAAGGCATATGTGACTTCCATAGTTTTGGGGAGGTATTTATTTTTTTTCTAAATTTCACATAATGCTGTTAAAGCACTACTATTATTCATTTTTTGCATAAAATGTTCAAAACACTAAACCATTTCATATATTTATCCATATTATTATTTAAAATAAATAAATAGATCAACATAATTTTGGATCTAGACAAGTATACTGTGTTTTCCTCATTAAATTTACATTAATTAAAAACTTTAATTTATGACATTTTGTTCTGATAGGTAAAATCTGATTGCTGGATGTAAATTAGTATGTTTATATAGCCTTTATACTTTACACAAAAAGTATACCTTATCACATATTTCTAGCAGAAAAGTAAACCTAATCATATATCTTGCGGACATGTTCACCTTGTCACATATCGGGATCAAAACAGTAGATTCTATATTTTCAATCAAAAGTAGTGATTTATACACGGATTGACAATTTTTCATTGTAGATACGTCAAATGCTAATCGGCATCTGATTTAGATGCAACATATTGACCTTATCATATATCTGATCCGAAATTTCCTATCCTTATCACATATTTTTATCACAATTAACTACCCTTATCATATAATATGAAGCAAGAAAAAGGTATATATCCCAGTGGCTCATCCCTAGCTCAACAAATATTGGAAGTGACCCCCCCCCGAGGTTTGACCTTCAAAGTAGAAAGTTCACATACCCATTCATTGTATTTGTCCTGGATATGGGCTAGTTTACTTCATGTCAATTTCCCATACCCATTCATTGTATTTGTCCTGGATGTGGACCAGGTAACATGATGTCAATTTCAACAAGAAAAAAGTCAAGTTCACCCAACTTGTTTTTTATATTGGAAAAGCCAGTCGAGGATAAACATGCATTTTTCATAAATTAACAAGATGTACTGTTCAAACCACCACTACTATAATTATATTTTGTCCAACTTGTGTATCCTTGATAATGATAATGTTTATTTCAAAACCTAGGTAATAGTTGAGATGTACTTTACAGTTATCCTAAAGTGATTATTTTTGTTCAGGTTGGCTAAAACCCAGGGTTCATACAAAGTGATTTTAAATGCCTGACCTATAAATAAAATAAATGACCTATTGAGGAATATCTAAATGTCTTTTGTAAACATTTTAGGCAAAGACACCAACCTATTGATCAATTCTCTCAGAAAAGGATTACTAACCACATTTGTAAAATTAAATGTAAAGGCATATGTGACTTCCATAGTTTTGGGGAGGTATTTATTTTTTTTCTAAATTTCGCATAATCTTGTTAAAGCACTACTATTATTCATTTTTTTTGCATAAAATGTTCAAAACACTAAACCATTTCATATATTTATCCATATTATTATTTAAAATAAATAAATAGATCAACATAATTTGGGATCTAGACAAGTATACTGTGTTTTCCTCATTAAATTTACATCAATTAAAAACTTTAATTTATGACATTTTGTTTTGATAGGTAAAATTTGATTGCTGGATTTAAATTAGTATGTTTATTTAGCCTTTATACTTTAAATATTTGTAGTCCAGGAAATGTTACTCAATAAATAAAATGTTTCTCGTAAACAATTCATGTGTATTGACTGAGTATTGGTATAATTGTAATATATAATTTGAAATATGATTGATGTTAAGAAGATATGAACCTGGCAATAAATATTAAATGATTAAACGCTTCAAAATGCAGTTTTATACAAAACAAGAACAAGTAGCGGTTTTATACAAATCAAGAAAAAGTAGCGGTATATTTGCTGGAACAAATTTAAAAAGTCACAAGGGCATAAGCCAAAAGAGATGTATATAAACCAAACTCTTGCAATAAAAGAATTATTTTAAAAAAATTACATTTAAACCTTTGCTAGTCCCAGTTCTGAATGATAGGCAGCATGTATTTTAAATTTTAATTTTTGATCATACATACAAATTTAGGATTGTCCTACAAATAAGTAAATTAACATTGTCATTTCTAAATACATATATTATTATCATTCTAAAATAAGTTTAAATATAATTAGAAATATTTTAAGAGAAATGATAAAAATATCAAAACATGTTCTACCTTTGGTCTTAAGCTGTTAACTTAAACAGAAGTCTTTGACCTTATGCAAAGACATACATGTAAATCAAACTTGTTCAAAGTACTTGAAAAGTAATTGAAAAAGTAATTGTAATTACTTTGCTTTTTAGCCCTGTAATTAATTAAATTACAATTACATGTGCTAGGGGCCGTCTTGAACTTACTATGAGGTATGAGCAAAGCTCATTGTTGAAGGCCTCATTGTGACTTCAAGATGAAGAACAACAATAAAAGCGTTGTTCCTTTGCTTGTTTTTACCATGTATTTGTGGAGACTTTGTCTCATGTGCATTTACTCCATATCCTTTTATTCACCTTGTAATTGAAATTACTCTCTATACACATTACATTCAATTACATTAGAAAATGTAATTAATTACAGTCAATTACAATTACATTTTTCAATTACCCCAGCTCTGTCTTCTTGTTTTAAAATTCAATGAGTATGATGCTTAAAAGAATTTCAGAAAAATAACCTTTCTTGGAAAGTTTCAGGAAATATACCAAAGTTGGAACCATGTCATTTGATTCTTTAGTGTTCAAAATTAGGTTGGGTACCAAAGCATTGCTAAAATTAATAATTGGATGCTAGGGTGTGACAATCCATCTTTTTGACAAATGATGCTTATTGCAATATTCTACATTTTACAATTATCTGGTCCCTAGAAGTCTGCCGCAAATACAACTGATGTTCTTTTGAGAATGGTGGGCAATTGCTTATTACATCATGGAAAACACAGGACATTAAATTTAATGATTTATTAAAAAAAACTTGAAGTATTTTTTATTTTGCTATAGAAAACATAGGTAATCCACGATTACAAAGTTCGCATCGTTGTGACATATGGTCACAATAACTTTGCTTTGATGTTGCTTAACATCAGGAAAGATGCATATCTAAATTTACATTAACATATAACATACAGTAGCTGAAAATCCAACTATGATGTTTAATTTAATGATAAGTCCTTCAAGCAGAAAATGTAGGTCGAAATGACACATTCTGCCTTGATACTGCCTTGCCACCAAAGATGCATGTGCATGCAAGGTGAGATGATCCTACCACATACAGTAACCGAGACATTAACTTAACTGCAAGTCAACAATGCGGAAAATGTAAGTCAAAGCGAACTCATTTTGCTTGGAGGCTGGCCTACGACCATAAATGCGTGCAAATGCAAGGCTGGATGATCCTACCATGTACAGTGACTGAGATATGAACTCGGACGTAAACTGGAATGTAACTCAACCATGCAGAAAATGTAGGTCAAAGTGACCTTATTTTGTATGGATGCTGATCTACACCCAAGGAGGCATGCACATGAAAGATAAGATGATCCTACAATGTACAGTAACTGAGATATAAACTCTGACGTAAACTTGAATGTAAGTCAATCATGCGGAAGATGTAGGTCAAAATGACCTAATTTTGCCTGGCTGCTGACCTACCGCCAAAGATGCATGCGTGTGCAAGTTAAGTATTCCTACCATGTACAGTAACTGAGATATGAACTCGGATGTAAACTTGAATGAAAGTCAGTCATGCAGAAAATGTAGATTTTGCTTGGATGCTGACCTTCAGCCAATGATGCATGCATATGCAAGGCTAGATGATCCTACCATGTACAGTGACTGAGATATGAACTCGGACGTAAACTTAAATGTAAGTCAATCATGCGGAAAATCTAGGTCAAAGTGACATAGTTTTGCCTGGATGCTGACCTTTTTCCAAGGATGCATGCACATGCAAGTTAAGATGATCCTACCATGTACAGTAACTGAGATATAAATTCCGACCTAAACTTGAATGTAAGTGAAACAGACCTAACTTTCCTGGAGGCTGTGAGACAACCAAGATGCACATGCATACAAAGTTTGATGATCCTATCCGTCTTAGTTCCAAAGATATATACCCAAATACGGACGCGGACGTAGGCGCCGAGGGTACTCCAATAAGCTCCTATTGAAATAATTTGAAATTTGGTGGACATTTCGTCTGGCAAACTTGTATGGTTCATACGACTGACCAAAAGGTAATCAGTTTCCTCAGTTTCGTATCATTGGAAATTTCCAGGAAATCACATTGGGGAATGAAGATTGTAAAATTGGAAAATATTTTAAATTCCTAGGGATTTGAAAAAATGTGTTCAGGCCCCCACTTATGGAAAAAAAAATTGGTCGTGTTTCGAATGTTGATTCTTCTGAGTGATAGCCAATTTTATCAATATAATATGAGAGATTTTTGACAGGCATAGCTAGCAGTAACAATATAAAGTCTCAATTCTGCCAGATGATTGTCACTTTTTCAGCTGAAAACTCATTTCCAGTGGTTTAGCTAAAGAACAATGTCTGTTTCAGACTAAAAATTAACGATGATATAATTACCTGTCCACAATGTCAATTTCGTCAGTCAAACGGACGCAGTTCATGAAGACTGGCATTGAGGGATGACTTTGTCTAAATCATGCGAAATATCTGTTAACTTTCTAGCTCTGCAAAGAAAACAGTTTTTAAATCTTGAACAACTTATTTTTTCCTATTTTCATGAAGGATTCTTATAGTGTTTTCCTTGTTACGTCCTGTTACAATTTATTTTAGGGGTGACCATTTGATTTGAGGGAGGATTCGAAAAAAAAAACAGTATTAGATATTGGGGATGACCTATAACAAAGGATTGTGAAACAGTTCTGTTACAAATTCAAATAGTTTCCCCTCACCACATAAGCTACTTTGGCAAAATGGCGACAAATTCAAACTGCAACAGTCTCGTAATATTTACGCCGATGGATGGACACAGTGGGAATATGAAATAAATGTTTTTAAAATCTGTCATTTTTTCTAAACTTACGAGTTTTGCAAGGAAAACAGTTTTCAATTTTGAACAACTTACTTTTTCCCATATTTCATAAGAATTTTTATAGTGTTTCCCAAAAAAATACAGGATCAGAAATTCGGTGATGATCTGTAACAAAGATTTGCAAAGCAGCTTTGAAATAAATTAAAATTGTTTCCCCTCCCCACATAAGCTACTTTGGCAAAATGCCACTGAGGGACATAGTGGGAGACTAAGATGAATGAAATCTTGAACGGTTCAAAAGTTACCACATGCTGAAGACAATAGAGTTTTATTGCCAAACAAAATTACTGCCGTAGTGTATGCCTTGACAATGCCGTTGGCAAAATGGGAGCAAAACAATACAGAGCAATACTGAGACGCAGCTTCAACCACTCTTAAAGTGTGTGTTGAAAGTATGCTCATCTGTGGTTAAAATGTACACTTTTATTATGATCTGTAACGAAGATTTGCGAAGCAGTTTCGTATTCGTTTTCCTTGCAGTTTCCACAACATGCTTCATTGCGCGTTGTATTCAATTACCCTCCGACAAAGCCCACATGCTGAAGAAAATAGACAGTTTTATTGCAAAACAAATTTAATGCGAAGCAGTTTCGTAATTTTTTTCCTTGCAGTTTCATCAACAGGTATCATTGCGCAATGTATTCAATAACACTCCGACAAAGCCCACATGCTGGAGACAATAGACATCTTTATTGGTGAAGAAAATTAATGCTGTAGTATGCCCTTGACAAAATGTTGACAATGCCGTTGGCAAAATGGGAGCAGCAAAACTGGGGATGCAATGCCAGTGAGGCACACAGTGGGAGACTGAGATGAATGTTTAAGAAATCGTTCAAAAGTTATGGCGGGATGTCAACATTTAGTTTAAGATATATACTTTCTTGTATTTTATACGTTCGGCGGTATTTTTTGTATTCGTGGTCTTTAAGTTAGTTTAAGCTGCGCGCTCAGGCATCTTGACCACCCCTTTTCTTACGAAGCACTTTAATTCAATTAATTACTCTGAAACCAATTATTGAGCAATACTTACAGTTTGGTGTTTGTCTTGCAATTTCCACAACAAATATCATTGAGCGATGCATGCTATAACCCTCCGACAAAAGAATCACAACGAAAGTTAATGTGGAAATTCGGTTTGAAGCGAAAACGTATATATTTAGCTATATATTTCAATTGTTATGTGGCAGAAACGACCAATAAACTATTTCAAATTGAAGTCAGCAATGATAAAACAAAACTGGCTCAAATTAACGTTTTAATCAGACAAAAAATAATTATTTTACAAATTAAATACAATATTTGACTTATCTGACAATAATGAAGTCCAAGGAATAATCCAAATGAATAGTTCACTTAATTCCACCAATAAATGTCCAATAGAATAATCCTTATAATCCTCACTAAACAGTTGAATAGATTCACATTAATTGATGTCGATTTCCAATGCAAAAGATGTGCGCGATAATCCTGTATAAACTAATTAATCCTGTATAAACTTATTTAACTGACTGACTCAACCCTTTTCTGCTACCTTATATAAATACATTTATTATTTCCAGAAAAATCTTTCCACAAGATACAACTGGAACATTCTAATCAACTGACAATCACATGACTAGAATGATTATGTAAGGAAAACCTCTAGAAAATTCTATGCGTTAAATATTAAATTTAAATTCTAGAAAATTTCTATATGTTCTAAGGTGTAATAAATTTGACCATTGTTTATTGTAAACAAGTTACATAACTAGGCCAAACAAATTACATAATATTAAGGCCGTACAAAATAAAAACAATGAATAAAATACATTATAGATAATAACCTATAACACAATCGACAATTGTGATATTTAAGTACATAGGGTAACAGTGAATTCGATCAGATGACGACAAAGATGTGGACTGCGCAGACTCAATATAATCCGCTCATAATTTTCGTGACCTTGACATATTTGCTAAAGGTCATCTTATCTTTTATTAAAGGTTACTTAATAATATTACATCCGCACTTGAAATTCTCCGAAATTTTAAATGCATAGTCGAGTGTCTACTATTTATAAATTCAGTAAATAAGAATGGTTTAACGGAAAAAATGTGTATATGTCTTTATTTTTTGCGAAAGCCTAATAAGATCATTAATACAAATATCTCGTAATTACGAGATCATATTATATTTTCCCTTATTTATGAGAACCCTATCTTGTAATTACGAGAAAATTACCTCGTGTTAACTTGGAAATTATTTCACAATTACGAAATTGCTTAACTGAACACAAATGCTTTAGTCTTCATCCTCGATGAAATCTCTAAACTTTTAGGTACCACACAGAAGACAGGAAGATATGTACCTAGCTCTGCTTATCATCATATTCTCGTTTAGTATTGGTAAAGTCAATGCTTGTCCGACTAGTTGTTCATGTTCGTCAGAAACTAGGGCAGAATGCAGTAATAAGGGTCTGTCTGAAATTCCTTCAGACATTTCTAATTCGACATTATACTTGTAAGTATCTTAATGATAAGTTTTTTAATTTTCCTTTTATTATCAATATTTCTTAAAAAGTGGCCTAGCTGACACAATACGTACAAGTATCCATACAGCTCTTTAGACCTATTTCGTCCAAAAACATTTGAGTTCTTATGTCCATTAAGTCTTGTACTTTTCTCTAAACTTTATTGGAATTACGTTCTTTGTTCACCTTTTGTATGACATATAATAGGTAGAACAAATGATTTTAGGAAAATTATGACTGAGCATCAAATAAAAATCTTATCAAAATTTATCACGATTTTAAGTAATGTGGAATTTAAGGACAATTACTTAAAGAACAAGCATGCGTAGTACCGACTATAGTCCTAAATCTATTAAAACCAATGTAAAGATGGATTTGTACACATGAATCTACAAGGCCCGATACTGGGTTGCGTCGATAGGGTAAACGTCTCTAGATATGCATGCACTTCCTTTACAAAGTAAGAAATATCACGTCCAAAATCAAACTAGCCAAAATCGTCCAACGTTAGATCTAATAAAAAGTGAAAACATTAATCGGAATTTGTGAGACTGTTACATTTCATTAGTAAACCAACTCGTGATTTCAACCATAGAATGTATGCAGTGATAATTCATGCGCTCCTCCTCACATCCTTCTGGTTAGTGATACATGTCTGTAAGTAAAGTCCTTGCCCTGACAGATTATAAAAGTCTTGCATTAAAAATAGGATTACAACCTGTATATACAATGTTCAAAATCAAGGAAAACGTTTTTTGTGGTTTTTTATTCGAACCAAAAAATTTATGCCAGGCATGAGTTCTCTTGACTTTAAATGTTCTCTAGCAAAAACGGGTATGTTCCTTCAAAGAATATTAAGACATCAATCTTAATGCATACATTTTAAGTACGAAGTCTATCAATAACAACTATGAGACTAAATACTGTATGTAATTTTGCTACTCTTTAGAATTGTGATATATATGGCAAGCCAAAGTTGACAAAAATTCTTGATTTATTAATATTTATAAATATTCATAATTATTTGTTAATGTTGATAATTCATTTATACATACTAATAATATTTATTATTCATTTATTATTATTTATAAATGGAAAAAGAATTATTAATACAAATTATTGAATTGTTAATATTTATAAATGAATTTTTAATCTGTATAAATGAAATTTATTAATAAATATTTATAAATGATTTGCTTATACTAATGAATGAATTATATATATTCGTAAATGAATTACAAATATTAGAAATAAGCAAGAATAATATATAGTCTCTAAAATTGTTTCCAGTTTATAACGTATATTTCTCACATCGAGATAGTTTCACTTTCACATTTTAAAGTTCGAGGTTTACCCGAAAACTTTAAAATGTGAAAATTTAACTATCGAGATGTGAAAAGTTTTCGTAATAAACTGGAAAACAATGTTAGAGATTGTTTCTCTAATTTCTACCCAATTTATTTGAAGTAAAGCGATCTCCTTAGTCTCTAGTCTCAAGTATCCCGATATTTGTTGCAATCATCCTTGCTATGTGTATCATTGCGTCATTCATTGAAAGGGGTGTTGAATATAATATTTTTCATACAAAAGTCATATTATCAATTAACTGAGTTATCTTAGTCATAAAAATGCAAAAAAACCGTTTCGCTAGACAATGATGAAGGTGTTAATTTCGTCAACATCCGGTTGCACTATTTCTGGAAACTAACACGAGACATTTACATGATTGAGCAATCGCCAATTGAGATCAAGTAATACCCATGATGATTATCATTTCGATAACCAACTAGTCAGGAGATGTTTAAATATGCTAGAAATTAGAGAAAAATATTGATAAATCTATGGTGGCCAGATGAGGCAATTTCGCGTTTTCTACTTTCACTTTCCACAGAGCGAAAATGCGAAAACGCGAAATCGAAGGGCTAAAACGCGAAAACACGAAGGCGAAAACGCGAAAACACGAAATCGAGAAGGCGAAAACGCGAAAACGCGAAAGCGAAATCACGAAAACGCGAAATGAATTTCACTTCATGTTTTCGCGTTTTCGCATTTTCGCGATTTTGCAAATTCGCGTTTTCGCATTTTCGCGTTTCGCATTTTCGCGTTTTTGCGATTTCGCAATATCTCGTTTTTCGTGTTTTCGCATTTTCGTGATTTCGCGATTTCACGTTTCGCATTTTCGCGATTTCACGATTTTACGTTTCGCGTTTTCGCGTTTTCCCGTTTTCGCGTTTTTGCGTTTCGTCTCGGAAGTAAAAATCTAACGCATGCGTTATTTGAAACAAAAATGTGGCCATCTCAAACTTAATAACATCAATTGAAGTGTTGTGACCAAATTCAATAAACTCATGAACTGTGTTAATTTTTCAATTGAATTTATTCGGATGTAATTACTACTCCGACCAACATTTTTATTTTGTATACGTTTTAAGAATTTCCTATGTTAGATTCTCTCCATACCGTAAGTGTAATATAATTAGAAGTTGAAATGATATTTTGTAGTGAGAAAGTTTAAATTGGTGTGCATTCCTTAATTCGCGTCTTTTAATTTTATCATAAGGTCAACTGGGTTTGTGTGTGAGCAAGATCATGTCACAATGGACAATTTTGTCAAAACAATTTCATTAAATCGTTATTGTAGGGGATTTTTTCACTGACAGATTAATCTCTCCCTTACTTCTTTTAAGGCATTTCCCCGTAAATTAAATTCTACATTTATAAAAGTGTCGACTTTGAGTACGTTAGAACCGAACTGTCAATCCAAAACGAATCACTTAATAGGTATAAAATATTTAATGCATTTTGTTTATTTTTGAGGTCTCGCTTTTGTTGGTTCGGTGTAATTCTTGTAATAAAACAGTATAGATAGGAAAGAAATTAACGTTTTATGTCTAATTACGAAAGAAAATAAACAGTCAGAAAATCTTTTATTGTGTTTAGAAAGGAGGAAAAGTGAAGATTTGTGATGTATGAACGAACGATATGTGCGAGTAAAAAATCGAGCCGGTGTTGTTGGCACCTAGCTAGGAGTGAAACGATGGACTGATGGACTGAAAAGGTGGGAAGAGGGAGTTTCCAAAAGGGATTCCAGCCATGAAAGAAAGACAAGCCAACAAAAAGTAACAAATCCAGTTTGGATTGGACGTTAAGAGAAGAAAGCTTAATACATGTCTCAGTGTATCTGGAATATAGAGTACCATCTTTAATATAGCAAGATGACACATATAAAGAAATCACAAAGGCGAAAACGCAAAAGCGAAAACCCGAAAACATGAAGTGAAATTCTCGATTTCGCGTTTTCGCGTTTTCCTTGGCACGCGAAAATCACCAAAAATTCGAGAAAAATAGTATCTCGACGAGATACCTGGTATCTCGCACGAGATACTAGATTTATCGCTCAAAAACCCATCACCTCGAGAGGTGATTAGCCGCTAGAGGGCGCAGAATTATTCGTGTAAAATCAGTTTTAGCCAATCGCGACGCCAGATGAAAATCTCGTGTCAAACCTTTCATCTTGGTCGAGATTTCGTTTCTAACGAGATTTCATTACGTAAATCGTGATTTTCTGTTTTTCATCCAAATCAAGGACTTATACGTCCAGATGTAAATGATAAGTTTTCACTTCGTGTCAAATATCTTAATTCGGTCAAGACATAGATTCTAAATGGATTTCATTTGCACTAGTGTGGGACGTAGCCCTTACTAAACAGCTAAACCAGCTTATCGGATAATCTTGTGGGACAGTTCGGTAATACGCAAATTGATTCAAATATTCCTTTTAAATAAAATATCATCTTACTATTGTGACTTTTTTCCGGGAGCCAAAATATAACTTTGGTACATAAATTCAATAGATATTTTCAGTTCCATGTTCATATATTTGATAATAACACAGATTCAGTTTCAGCATGATTTTATGATATGAACCAATAAAATGTGCCAGATATATACATTCCCTTACTTCATATTCTATAAGTCTTTGGCTGTATTAATCTCTTATTTTAAACTTTTTTTTGGTAAATAATGTCAAAATTATGTATATGTATATAAATTCCCTTATTTTAAGCTGTGTTTAGCAAAAATGACTGAAATAAATATGCCAGGTACATAAATTCCCTTATTTTAAGCTTTGTTTGGTAAAAAAATGACTAAAATATATATGTCAGGTACATGAATTCCCTTATTTTAAGCTTTGATTGGTAAAATTGACTAAAAAATATGCTGGGTACATAATTTCCCTTATTTTAAGCTTTGATGTGTAAAACTTGACTAAAATAAATATGCCGGGTACATAATTTCCCTTATTTTAAGCTTTGATTGATAAATTGACTAAAAAATGTGCTGGGTACATAATTTATCTTATTTTAAGCTTTGGTTGGTAAAATTGACTGCAATGATGAGACATAAGTCGTCGAAATGGGCATATGCAGAAAATAAATTAACAGTAACTTCGGTATTTTTTTTTATTTATTACCACTGGGCCGATGCTTCTGCTGGTGGACTGTTAGTCCCCGAGGGTATTCACCAACCCAGTAGTCAGTACTTTGGTGCTGACCCGAAAACCGATTTTATAAACCTTGCAATATCTAAATTTTACAAAATTTTGTTTAAAACTAAGGAGTATCTCCCTCATGCATAGCTCTGTCCTTAGCTGAACTTTGGCTTTTTTATTTAGATCCTTTTGGTTATTCGCTCTCAATCAGCTTTTACGCGTTCTTAGTGGTTGGACTTCCAAATGTTTTGGTTTTATCTGCACTGATGAGACATAAGTTGTCGAAATGCGCATATGAAGAAAATAAATTAACAGTAACTTCGGTATTTTTTTATTTATTTATTTATTTTTTTTTATAAAATACGCTGGGTACATAAATTCCTTTATTTTAAGCTTTGTTTGGTAAAAATTGACTAATATAAATATGCCAGGTACATAAAATTCCTTATTTTAAACTTTGTTTCGTAAAAATTGACTAAAATAAATATGCCGGGAATATAAATACCCTTATTTTCAGCTTTGTTTGGTAAAACCTGACTAATATAAATATGGCAGGTACATTAATCCTTTATTTTAGCTTACCTTGGTAAAAATTGACTAATTTAAGCTTTCTTAGGTAAAAATTAACTAAAAAATATGCTGGGTACATAATTTCCCCTATTTTAAGCTTTGATTGATAAATTGACTAAAAAATGTGCTGGGTACATAATTTATCTTATCTTAAGCTTTGGTTGGTAAAATTGACTGCAACGATGAGACATAAGTTGACGAAATGCGGATATGCAGAAAATAAATTAACAGTAACTTCGGTATTTTTTTATTTATTACCACTGGGCCGATGCCTCTGCTGGTGGACTGTTAGTCCCCGACGGTATTCACCAACCCAGTAGTCAGTACTTTGGTGCTGACCCGAAAACCGATTTTATAAACCTTGCAATATCTAAATTTTACAAAATTTTGTTTAAAAATAAAGAGTATCTCCCTCATGCATAGCTCTGTCCTTAGCTGAACTTTGGCTTTTCTATTTAGATCCTTTTGGTTATTCGTTCTCAATCAGCTTTTACACGTTTTTGGTGGTCGGATTTCCAAATGTTTTGGTTTTATCTGCACTGATGAGACATAAGTTGTCGAAATGCGCATATGCAGAAAATAAATTAAAAGTAACTTCAGTATTTTTTATTTATTACCACTGGGCCGATGCCTCTGCTGGTGGACTGTTAGTCCCCGAAGGTAATCACCAACCCGGTAGTCAGTACTTTGGTGCTGACCCGAAAACCGATTTTACTAACCTTGCAATATCTAAATTTTACAAATCTTTGTGTAAAACTAAGGAGTATCTCCCTCAGGCATAGCTCTGTCCTTAGCTGAACTTTGGCTTTTCTATTTAGATCCTTTTGGTTATTCGTTCTCAATCAGCTTTTACATGTTTTTGGTGGTTGGACTTCCAAATATTTTGGTTTTATCTGCACTGATGAGACATAAGTTGTCGAAATGTGCATATGCAGAAAATAAATTAACAGTAATTTCGGGATTTTTTTATTTATTTATTTTTTTTTATTATTTTTATTAAATACGCTGGGTTCATAAATTCCCTTATTTTAAGCTTTGTTTGGTTAAAAATTGACTAATATAAATATGCCAGGTACATAAATTCCCTTTTTTAAGCTTTGTTTGGTAAAAATTGACTAAAATAAATATGCTGGGAATATAATTTCCCTTATTTTCAGCTTTGTTTGGTAAAACCTGACTAAAATAAATATGGCAGGTACATTAATCCTTTATTTTAGCTTACTTTGGTAAAAAATGACTAATTTTAAGCTTTGTTAGGTAAAAATTGACTAAAAAAATATGCTGGGTACATAATTTCCCTGATTTTAAGCTTTGATTGGTAAAAATTAACTAATATAAATATGCCAGGTACATAAATTCCTTTATTTCAAACTACTTTGGAAAATATTGACTAAAATTATTATGCTTGGCACATAAATTACCTTATTATAAGCTTTGTTTGTAAAAAATTGACTAAAATAAATATGACGGGTGCATGAATTCCCTTATTTTCAGCTTTGTTTGGTAAACAATGACTAATATAAATATGCCGGGTACATAAATTCCCTTATTTTAAACTTTGTTTGGAAAAAAATTACCAAAATAAATATGCTGGATACATAAATTACCTTATTTTAAGCTATGTTTGGTAAAAATTGACTAATATAAATATGGCGGGTACATAAATTCCTTTATTTTGAGCTTACTTTGGTAAAAATTAACTAAAATAGATATGCCGAGTACACAAATTCCCTTATTTTAAGCTTTGTTAGGTAAACATGGACTAGAAAAAAATATGCTGGGTACATAATTTCCCTTATTTTAAGCTTTGACTGGTAAAAAATTACTAAATACCGAAGTTACTGTGAATTTAAATTCTGCATATGCACATTTCGACAACTTATGTCTCTTCAGTGCAGATAAAATCTAAACGTTTGGAAGACCAAAAAGTCAAAGATGTTTAAAAACTGATAGAGAACAAATAACCAAAATGATCTAAATGTAAAGACAAAATCAGCTAAGGACAGAGCTTTGCATGAGGGAGATACTCCTTAGTCTTCAACAAAATTTACAAAAATTAGATATTATAAGTTTCCAAATAGAATCGCCTTTCGGGTCAGCACCGAAGTACTGACTACTAGGCAGGTGAATACCCTCGGGGACTAACAGTCCACCAGCAGTGGCATCGACCCAGTGGTAACAAATAACGAAATACCGAAGTTAAAAATTAACTAATATAAATATGCCGGGTACAAAATTCCTTTATGTTAATTTTACTTTGGTAAAAATTGACTAAAATTAATATGCCGGGTACATAAATTCCCTTATTTTAAGCTTTGTTTGGTAGTGTTGACTAAAATAAATATGACAGGTACATAAATTCCCTTATATTTTAAGCTTTGTTTGGTAAAAATTGACTAAATTAAATTTGCTGGGTATATCGAGTCCTTTATTTTATATAATATTGGGTCAATATTGACTAAATCTAATTTGCCTGGTATATAAATTCCCTTTTATAAACCTTATTTGGTCAATATAGACTTAATTTAATGTGCTGAGTAAAAAAATCATTATTTTAAACTTTATTTCGTAAGAATAATCCTTGCACATGTATCTCGCACGATAAACTTAGTATATCCTTAAAAAGCTCTAAAAATGGGCGTAAAACCCTTTATCTCGATCGAGATTGTATGTTTTTAACTGAGATTTATTAATTAATTTAAACACTCACGACACGAGAGGAAAATCTCGTGTCAAACATTTCATTTCGGTCGAGAGTTCGTTTCTCACGAGATTTTTGCCGAGATGTAATAATCTATTAAAAACAAACACGACCGAGATTGAAATTTCGTGATCTAAAAAAATAATCTCGAGCTTTCTTCTCATCAAGAGACTTGATTCTCGCACTTCGAGGTTGAGGTCCCTTAACACAACTCTCGACCTCGATCGGAAATGAAGGTTTTTGGCGATAAACTTACTATCTCGAACGAGAAACCTAGTATCTCGTCGAGATACCTTCTATCCCGATCGAGATGATTGGTTTTGAGCGAGAAACCTGGTATCTCGAATTTTTGTGACTTTCACGTGCCATAGTTTTCGCTTTCGTGGTTTTGGGTTGTTGGTACAATGTATTTCGTGTATCCCGAGCCCGAGCCCGAGACGGTTTTCCACCGAGCTGGGAAACAAAAAAAAAACATATTGACTATCTTATTTCACGCTTTTTTCGACAATTTTTGTTTCTTTTCAAGTAATTGATATTTATTTACATTCTAATGATAATTTGATTGAGGATCTGTATTTTGTGACAATAAATAGATAAAAAACTCGGTATTTCGTGTATCCCGTCTCGGGAAAGGAAGTAACTCTTGTTTAAATTTACCTGGATAAAACAGGTAAAGTTCCCACAGAAAACCACTTTCAAAATATGAACGTATTTTTTAGTTATTCTTTTCTACTTTACTCATTGTTTTAATTGCACCAACTGAGTATATATGAGGATGTTTGTGTCATTTAAATAGACGAATAAATGTGACGATTTTTTTTTCTTTTCTTTTTTTTTTTTTTTTTTTTTTTTTTTTTTTTCTTTTTCTTTTTTTTTGCAAAGAAAAAATATTAACTATATTCGAGTGTTGATACATATTCAATATATTTTTTTTTATTTTCATATATGTATTCATGTTTTTTTCTTAAAATAACAGATGCCAAAAGTAGAGCAGAAAAGGGTAATAAAGATGTTGACAACTTATATTTTATTGATAAATCTTTTACTGAAAAGGTTCATCTTAACTGCTATAAATTTGTTCTATGAACAAGAAGAGGTTCGTCCAATATAACCGTACGGGCAGAATTAGGTCGCCCCCTTTAGAAAAATATATCTTCCAAAAGACCATAGCCTATATGGCAAGAGTTAATTCAAAAGACATAAACCATCTCCTTAAAGAAGCTTTAATCTTACAAAATTATCCAAATCTGAAAATAATATTCCTGATATACTGAAGACATTTCTCCAGGAATTTAACAAACGAAATAGCAACCGTTTCAAATGCAGCAGACGCCAGAAAAATTAAACCAAAAATAAAAATCAGTTACTCAAACGGTTCTATATTCGAAAGAAATTTAAATATGCTTTTTGAAAATAACAAACTTTTTTATGCAAAAAATCAAAATTTTCTCTAGACAAGAAACGTACTCTCTAGCTTCTGATAATTTTGAATTTCGAAGACTCATAAGTAAATTTAGAATAAGCGATCAATCTCTAGAAATTAAAGAAGGTCGTTATTATAGAACTCCAAACGAACAGCATCTGTATAATACATGCAACGCAACTGAAGATGAAAAACGTTTTCTTTTTGTTTTGTAAGGGAAATAATACTTAAAGACAGATATTGTATAAAAATATTAAAGACAATGATCCAAATTTCTTTAACTTGACAGACGAACAAAAAATTAAAAACTTATTAAACCTAGCATCCTTCCAAGAAGTAAAAATATAGGTTTCTTGTTTAAAGCAGTCTATGAAACTGAGGTCAGGGGATTGATGGACTGGACTCTAAAATGTTGAATGGCACCAGACACAAACATAGTGAATTCCTATTTTTAACATTATTGCCTTTATCATTTTTTTTATTTATTTATTTGTTTTTTGTCCAATATGGCATATGTACTGTACAAATTTAGGAGAACCAAATCCGTTTCTGGGTCAAAGACCGTTATATGAAACCATTACATGTCTCTTGCTTCTCGAAGAAAATTGGTTTACTGAAACAAACTAACTGGTGACCCCTAGATGTTTTGTTTTGGGTCGTTTTAACCTGGATATGGGATGTTGTCTCCTTGACATTTACCCCATTTCCTTTCTTTTTCATAACTGATGTAGCGATGTTCAACATGTAACAATGAATTCAACACAAACCGGTGCTAGATGCCGTTTTGAACTTAGTATGAGGTATGAGCAAATCCCATTGTTGAGGGACTCATGGTGCCTTCTATATGAAAAACAATAAAAGCGTTGCACCATTGTTTGGTTTTACTATGTATTTATACAGACTTTTTACCATCTATAACACTGGTGTTTGTCACGCCCACTGTGTGGATTCCCTCCGGTGCGAGCGGAATATGCTCTCTATACATATCTGTTATTGTGCACTTGTTCTTCAGAGAATTTCTCATATGGAGGCACTAATATACTTTCGAATTTTTTTCTTATTTATTGAATTTCAAAATGTTATTCGGACCATTTTAAATCATTCCAAGTTTTCTTAGCGCCCCGTGATTGTTCAAAAGTTGCGATTGAGTCTTTTTGTTGGGCATTGATTGACAGCGATGTAAGAACACTTTGTCAGTACATTTATTTTTGTTGACGGTCCCACATCCATTTGGGTAAAAAGAAACATGAATGTAGCGTTGCTCGAAATATATCACTGAAGTCCAACTTTGCTAGGCGCAGTCTTAAATGTCGGTTAAAGGCTCTTTGTTATATTTGAATGTTGACTTTGAATAAAACATTATTATTATTATTATTATTAAAACTTTGTATGAGGTATGAGCAAATTGCATCAGTTGTTGAGGGTGGGGATAAATTTTATACTGAGGGGCAACAAAAATCGTGTGGCATCACAGACCTCTTCTTATTTCTTTTTTTTTTTCGAACCCTTTTGCATCCAGTGGCTTGGCACCTGAATCAAGAGGAACACATGCGGGCCACCATGCATAATCAGCCATTTAGACGCCCCTGTGTCTGAATGTTCTGATGCAAATAGCACTATCAGGTAATCTTCATTAATAGCACCGCCTTGCGCGGGCCCGGCTTATGAATAGACCCGCAGCATCCTCTGAGCTTGGAGTATGAGTATTCCTAATAGAGTGGTCCAAGGGAACCTCGGGATATAGAAATAGGACCTAGTATCTCCGGCTTGCGGGGTGTGACCCCTCCTAAACGGAGGCTGACCCCGAGGGTCCCGGGATATAGAAATAGGACCCATTCCGTGGTTGTGCGGGATTAATAAATAAAGAATTTCCCGTCCCATGGCCCTTTCCATACCCCAAAGTGATTATTTATTAACAAACTTGTTCTCGTCTTGATATAACTGAAATATTGCTGAGTAGACGTCAATCAATCATTAATAGCACATTTCTCTTCGAGAAAGATTGTGAACATGCGACTCAAATACAACTAAATAACAAAACACAAAATATTATGGTCAATATAAACTAAAATGCACAACAAATTACAGTAAATGTTATTTCTGCACATCTTTGGTTGTTTGCCTGTTTATATGCATATATGTATCCAGATTACAAACAAAAAAGTATGATATTTTACCGGGTCCGGTGGTGAAATAGTCTCCCCTGGAAAAAAACCAATTCTGATATTAGAACATCCTATCACAACATGGTCCATGAAGACGTTAGCTAGAAATCATAAAAATGCAACTGACCTCTACACTGTAACATTGTTCAAGGACAACCATAGACAGCTATTTGACCACAGGGGCTTGTTACAAATTAATACTTAAAGCTTCAAAAACCAACGTATTTTGTATTGATTTTAAACATTTTTTATTGTCTTGTCATTGATCCTGGCTGGTTTAATTTGTCAATCTTTTCCTTGATTTGAAGTTATAATTATCTTTTGTAACAATTAAGCCCCTATAATTTGACAGGCCTAATAGCGGGCGCTATGTACCATGCACGTGGTTGAAGATGCACTTTTTATGTCCTACTAGGCTTGTTTTACTCTTGCGCATCTACAGGTAGGTCCCATGACCGCCCAGTCTTTCCCTCTCGGTGTCAAATCTTGTGCGGCTGGTTCTTGATTTATCCCCCCCTCTCGCTCTCGATGTATTCCTCTCTCTCTCCCTGTTGGTGTGGTTATGGTGGTAGGGATGTGTGATTTCTCGATTACCCGTATTTAATTCAAGCAGTTATTCTGTTTAAAAATGCAATTGAAAGTAATTTGAAAAATGAAATTACTAATTAATTCATTCTAATATAAATTTATTTTTTGATTTAACGTATGTAGACCTTTCAATTTGTTTTTGTTTTTTGGTTTTTTTTGTTTGTTTGTTTGTCTTTTTTGTGTTTTTTTTTTTTTGTTATTTGTTTTTCTTTATTTTTGTTTTTAGGGCCAACATCAAATAAACAATAACTGTATTTAGTTCCTGTAGTTATATTAAAAAATGGAATTAAAAATAATTTTGAAAAATGAAATAATGAATTAACGTTTTGTGATATAAAATCTGATTTTGGATTAAGCATATGCTTTCTTTTCATGATTATTAGAGGGGGCTATATCAATTCAAAGATAATTTTTGTACATCTAGTTTTTAAGTTATAGATATATAAAATCCATTCATAAAAATACTATGAAAAATAAAATAGTGAAATAAATTATTATGACTTTTCAATTCCTTTATTTTATTTATTTATTATTTTTTTCGGATACCGTTAGAATTAAAATGAAATGAATAAAATTTAAAAATACATTTCAGAATTAAAATAATGAAATTTAGACATTAAATTTCAAAAATTTTCATTTTGGATATGCATTATTTTTTGTTTTATCCAGGTAAATTTAAACAAGAGTTACTTCCCTTCCCGAGACGGGATACACAAAATACCGAGTTTGCAATAGTTTTTTGTCTATTTATTGTCACAAAATACGGATCCTAAATCAAATTATCGTTAGAATGTAAATAAATATCAAATTACTTGAAAAGAAACCAAAAATTGTCGAAAAAGCGTAAAATAAGATAGTTCATATGTTTTTTGTTACCCAGCACGGAGAAAACCGTCTCGGGCTCGGGCTCGGGATACACGAAATGTCGACACCCGCGTTTTCGCCTTCTCGATTTTGTGTTTTCGCCTTCTCGATTTCGTGTTTTCGCTCTGTGGAAAGTGAAAGTAGAAAACGCGAAAACGCGAAATGGCCACATCTGGCCGCCTTATAAATCAATTGTTAATACACATGTACTTATAATGAAAGTCTGTTTTACTCTATCGGATTTGACTTATCTACCGGAGTTGACATGTTCAACACGGCGGGTGTCTTATAAGAAGCAGGAGATGCTTACTCTACCAGTACACATAATCTCACCCATGGTTATTATTGGGTCCGTGTTGTTCATCTCTATGTGTGTCTTCGTTTTTCTTTTTTGTCCCGTGCTCAAGTGGTGTCTTTGTTTCTTAAATTCTGTTTCACTTCCTTTAGATAATGGAAATTCTCTTCTGCTGACATAAATATTGCAAACATTGGCATCGGATTTTGCATGGTTGTGCAAAAATATTATACATTTCTCGAGCCACTTTTAATTTGATGATTTCCAATACATGTTGAAAGAAAAAACACTTTTTAAAAATGCCCCATGCTTTTAAATGGATGATATTTTCGGCGCACAATTATCGACTAGACTGGACCATTCTGAAATAGGTATTGGCAGGTATGTGTTGAAGTCAGATGATAAACAAGTCCAACTTTGGCTTTTATCATGTGCTTTGACCCCCTTTTGATTCATGAAAAAACAAACCCGTAAATGATATAATTCAACAAAATACTTAAACATGTAATTGAAATATGCATGCATTAAACACAAAAGAAATATTTGAAATAAATTATTAATGCTATTTTCTATTCGGTGTTTACAATCAAAAAGTCCATGGATAACAATTGTTAACCCCGAACGAGTACACCTTGCTATTATTAGGTAGGTCAACTCGGGTCGTCTAATTCAACAAGTTACTTGGTCGCCCTTAAAATAGTACAATCCAACACTTAGAAATTTTCACCTGTTTGAAAAAAAAATGTGAAAATGCACATGACTGCAGACTTTTGTGCATGCCGTAAACGGCGAAATTAACATTTTTCAGTTATGTATGATCATTCTTGATATACATACCAAATATGATAAAGATCAGTGTAAAAATAAAGCTGAAATCGTAAGATTACCATTATCTAAAGGAAGTGAAACCGACTTTAGTGTTTCGATGTTGCCTTTGTCCAGGGATTGTTCGTTCTTTGACTGTCGGTTAGGTTCTGACTTACTTTATTAATATTTACTAATGAATTGTTTATATAAATAATTGATTTATTGATATTAATAATCAATTATTGATATTTATTATTCCTTTATCAAATGAATGTTAATAAATGTTTTGTAAATATTTACAATTCGTCTAATTATTAATATTAACAATTGATTTATAAGTATAAATAAATGAATGGTTAATATTAATAAATGAGCTCTAAATATTCATAAATGAATTATAAAAGAGCGATTTTCTGTAACAACCAAAATAATTTGGCACTAGTTATCACAAATTTGGTAGATTTTTACTGCTTTTGCTTGATATTAAACAATTAATCATAAAACATAGCATTTGTCAATTTTTACAACTGTTGCCATGGAACCATTTCGGCATTTTTGGATTATCTCTGAAACCATTAAACATGTCATTTTAAACATTCATTAAGACAAAAAATAAAGAAATTTAATGTAAAGCCTTATCAGCCAGTTTGAAGTAAAAAAATCAAAAGATAACATAAATACCAAATAACTAAATACCAAAGTTACTGTGAATTTACTTTCTGCATATGCGCATTTCGACAACTTATGTCTCCTCAGTGCAGATAAAATCTAAACTTGTGAGAACAAAGTTACTAAACAAGTGAGAACAATGTTACTAAAAATACCCAGAAATGTAAAAATTCCACGAAATTCATGTCATTTCTAACCCTCTTGAGATTGAATTATTATGAAATTATTTGAAAAAAACAAGCGCAAGGCATACTTATCATGGGGATTTTTTACATAATTCATTTATATAAAAATACTAGTGCTCAAGTACATTGTGCAAATGATAATCAATGTGCATCGCATATCCCTAAATTTGCTTTTTGTCAGTGCGTAGAATTAAACAATGTTCATCATTTTATCTGTAGAAAGATCAGTTCAACAGATTATAACCCTGAAATGACCTGAAGTCGAGGTTATTTGAAAATTTGACTTCGTCATTCCTTTCCTAAATCTGCTTCATTTTTCGGATAACACTGACATCATGACCTTTAACATTTGAATCATTTCAATTCATAGCAGGTTGAATGTATCTTTTCATAGTTAAGGCTATTGAACATACAATTGCATTTTTTGACAAATTGCCATAATAACTAACTTTAAGGCTAGGAATATATATTTCACCTAGTATTTGCACACTGATATTTTTGTATAGGTTGGACAAAGTAACATTGGTCTATGTTATGCTACTCACGAAAGATATTTTCTTTGCTTGTTTTTCAGTCTAAAAATGTCTAAAATGAGAAAAATACATAAACTTTGACTAATTTTTGAATCTAAAATTTGTCAATTTCTGTATCTTTTCAGTAGCTTCGTTCTGATAAAAATTAAGACTTCAAATTAAGCAGAAAAACAATTTCAGTTGAAAATTCCTTCATTTTCTTTCATAAATAAAAGTTGAAAATGGCCTATTTTTTTTTCTATCAATAATTGTCCAAAATGGCCGGAACGATTACTAAGGCAACGGGCGTGAAGAATAATGAAAAAATGCTGCTTTTGTTATTTATTGGTCAATATCAACATATAAAATGAATTTCAGAAAAATATCATGATATGTCGTGACGCACGTGAAGAGAGTTTTGAATGTCAGATTTCAGGTGCATTCGATATTCTCGGGTTTTATCAATTTAAATAGTGTAATAAGAATTGCACATGCATAATATTTTCTTGGTCATATGTCACTTTAAAATGCACAAAACAGACAATGTATAAAATTTATTAACTTCCAATTATATTTTCAAATATTTTAAGGCATATTAAAAGGTAATGGAAATTGAAGGAAAACTCTAGAGAGAACTGTGCCCCACCAAAATTTTAACGTCGTATTTCTCAAAAATTCTTACATGGATGTTCAAAATGTTTTGTTCTTGTTGTTCTATAAGCAAAGTTTTTCACATCTAAAGGACAGAGTTTTAGTTCTAATTACAAAATTTCTGACACTCGTACTCCTTTAATATAATTCATTTGGTCTTTACAAAGAACAACACTAAATAAATCAGTCATTCTTGTTCATTTTGGCTTGTAATGGATATAGTGAATATGATCGAAGCATGACATTCCCCTTTTTACTAAATTATACATGTAAAGACATAATTTTTGTGTCCTTGGACTTAGATTTTGGTAAATCTCACTTCTTTGTTCCTTCTTTATTCTACTGCCGTTGTTTTTTGACTGGCTGTCAGTACAGCAGATCGGTAAGTAAATAAATAACTAAATACCGAAGTTACTGTGAATTCATTTTCTGCATATGCGCATTTCGACAACTTATGTCTCTTCAGTGCAGATAAAATCTAAAATTTTGGAAGACCATTAAGTCAAAGATGTCCAAAAACTGGTAGAGAACAAATAACCAATATGATCTAAATGTAAAGCCAAAATCAGCTAAGGACAGAGCTTTGCATGAGGGAGATACTCCTTAGTTTCAACAAAATTTACAATAATTTAGATATTGCAAGGTTTGAAATAGTATCGGCTTTCGGGTCAGCACCGAAGTACTGACTACTGGGCTGATGAATAAATTAGAAATAAATATGCTTCTTTTCAGGTATTTAAAGAGCAATCAAATAACAGATATCACCCCAGGCATATTTGCAGGATTAACAGATCTTACGTATATGTAGGTATTCTTTACATACAATATATATATATATATATATATATATATATATATAAACAAATAAAGTAACTAAAACAACACTAAAGATGTACTATAAGGGTCACCAACACGTAGAACAATGATTATCTTTAAGAAAATTGCACGTGAAACATGCCACCTGTAAAGGTGTATAGACTTTCACCCTACCTAAGACAAAGAATTGTCAATCTTGGGAATAGTTTTGTTGATATAAAAATGATATTTCAAGATTTGGAGGGAGAAAAGATGTTTCGGCACGCAAGTCATTCACGTTCTGGGTATCTTTTTAATCCACCAAAAGTAATACGTGGTATTAAAATCATTGACAGACAATTAAATACATATATCAGAGGATTTACGAAGATCATGACATTTCGGCAGCAGAACTTGCCAGACTTTTACATGACGTTTTCAGTAACAATGTTATTGTGAAAAGAGCACGTAAAAAACTACTATGAACAATTTGATGATGTAATTTCACAGACAAAACTTATGGTGATAGCCACAGTAACTTCGGTATTTGTTATTCACACTACTGTGGACATTTAAAAATAAAGCTGATGGAAACGTTTGCAAATTCCGGGTCAAATATATCATTTATATTTTTATTCAAATTTTATTTTCATAAATCAGATAACAATTCTTTGACAATAACTGCTTTTAGAACATGACCGATTTAGACCTGTTCTTGACAGTGACTGCTTTTAGAACAACTCCTGATCATGAATGCTTTTAGAACAAGTTATGAGCTTTTTTTAGAACAGTTCTTGACAATGACTACTTCTAGAACACTTTTCCAGAGCAGCTCTAGAACTGTTCTAAAACAGTTCTAAGTTAACTTTGAGCAGTCATTAGTACAGTTCTAAGTTAACCTTGCAAGAGGTTATGACTGCACCCAACTGTATGCTTATTTTCATGATTTGAATGTGTATGTATTGAAATCTGGTCCATTATGTATTTTAAATGTGTGTTTGAACAGAATCCATAGATGTCAACAAAATCGTCATTTAGGCTGTAAACCTCTGCTGTGATGACTTCAAGTTATTGGTACCATTCCCTTGTTTAGGTTGCGTATTTGTGATCAACCGGGCTTCATCTAGGAAGTCATTTGATCAACCACAGGCACTTGAGCTGCGAATGAAATGGGAGATGTAAACTCCATATATGCTGGTGCTGTTTGAATATTGCTACAAAGAGAAGGGAAGCTGACCAAAGGAAAAAAAAAACGTCATCGCGTTTAGTATACTACCTAGTTTGTTGTTACATCTTTTGTCAATTCCATGATGAATGTCAAGAAATTAAGCCGATGTTGAAGCGTCAGTAGTATCCTTATTTTAAGAGCTTTTTGGATATATAGGGAAAGGAAAATTACCAGAGAGGGGATTGTTTAGCGACAAAATATAATCTATATATCAGATACTAAAATAAAAGAATTAGTCTATTTTTATCTTTACTTTCAAGAAGACCTTTGAAAAATGCAGCCTAAAATCAGCAGAAAAACAGATCTGATAAAATAGGTGGACAATCTATGCCCATCGGAATTCTGATGGCATGTTGAATCACGAGTCACTGTAGCTTATTCATAGCATACGGTTTGCTAAATAAGCAACAATGGCTGAAGTGGAATCATTTGTTCGTTACCTGCTCCTCACAAAAAAAAAAAAAACTTATAAGCTATCTGCGCATGCTTGGTTACAGATAACTTTGTTCAAATATTGCCTATGCTTTGAAAACCTGATTCAAATTCTTAAGAAGAATTTGATATATTACTGGCGTCACTTTTTTTTCAGAGAACTTAAAAGATTCCATGAACGAAAAAAAAAGTGTTTTGAAATGCTTTACAATATTTTGATGTTTATCTCATTGTGAAATACTTAATTATTATTTTAAAATATAACAATCCCCATACATTCTCGCGTAAAATAAAACAAAACGTTTAAAAAGTACAGACTGATTGCATATAGTTTTTGATATGATATACAACACATTAAATGAAATGATAATGTGATTTCCGATGCTGCTAGGTCTTATTTTCGTGATATACATGTTCATAATTTTTTTTTAAATATATAAATAAATAAAAAAAAAACGATTTCACAGCATTCGATCTTTAATATAAGAATGATGGTCGTTAATGAATACTTTTATTGCTTGTTGTCCCCCGCCGCAACAGGACGGAGGGACATGGTAATGGTCTGTGTCCGTGCGTCCGTGCGTCCGTACGTCCGTGTGTCACGTTTATTGTGGGCGCAACTCCTCAATAACCGCTGGTCAGAATTCATTAAAATTTTACAGGATTGTTAGTTACCATTAGTACTAGATCATATCGCATCGCCATTTTGATTCGTTTAATTTTGTGGGAGTTATGGGACTTTGGTTATTTCGACAATGTTATACAATGGCAAATCTTGTGGACGCAACTCCTCAGAAACCACTGGCCAGAATTCATTCAAATTTTACAGGATTGTTAGTCACTATTAGTACTAGATCATATCGCATCGCCATTTTGATTCGTCAAATTTTGTTGGAGTTATGGGACTTTGATTATTTTGACATTGTTATACAATGGCAGATCTTGCGGACGCAACTCCTCAGAAACCGCTGGCCAGAATTAATTCATATTTTACAGGATTGTTAGTCACCATTAGTACCAGATCATATCGCATCGCCATTTTGATTCGTCAATTTTTTTGTGAGTTATGGGACTTGATTATTTCCACATTGTTTTACAATGGCAAATCTTGTGGACGCAACTCCTCAGAAACTGCTGGCCAGCATTCATTCAGATTTTACAGGATTGTTAGTCACCTTATGTACAAGATCATATCGCATAGCCATTTTGATTCGTCAAATTTTACAGGAGATATGGGACTTTATCGACTTAATGCATGCTTCAGCTTAGGAACACCTTGTGGGCGCAACTCCTCGGAAACCACTGAACGGATTATGCTAAAATTTTGTTCTTGATCATATTATGCTGCCATTTTGATTGGACAAATTTTACGGGAGTTATGGAACTTTATCGACTTTGCATACTACAACATAGGGAGACTTTGTGGGAACATCTCCTCAAAATCCAATTAAGGGATTTTGAAATTCTGCTTGGCTGTTTGCAACCTAATGCAGTCGATCATATCCTGCCACCATTTTGATTCGCAAAATTTTACATGAGTTATGGGACTTTATCGACTTTACTGCAGCGGCGGGGGACATAGCTACGCGTAGCAATCTTGTTTTATTTTGGCTTATTTTATTTGTAAAAAAGCAAAAGGGATTGGATGCAAGGTATATTATATTAAAATTGTCCTCTCTCGGTATGAAATTATATACACAGGATGCTTGAAAAGGAATAGACAAAGTTTGGAAAAAAATATTTAAGATTTTACAAAATAGAGGAATTGAATTTTACAGCAAATTTATGCAATTCGGTTTGTGTTTCAAATAAAGTATTTGGTCAGCCGAAAAAAAATCTAAATTTTCCTCTGCGGTCAAACTACTGTCAGCAGCCAACAACAGATTTATTGTAATTTTCGTAATTTGAATTTTATCCAAATTACTTTACAATTCTTGGCGAAAAAGGTTGTAATGTGGACAGTCCATAAAAAATGAAAATAATTTTAACAGTGGTTACAAAAACTGCACAAGGAATTTGTGATAAATTATCTTGATATAGGTCAACATTCAATATGCTGCAATTGTTCCTAATTCTAGTATGAATTATATTATTTTGCCGTTGTCCTTAATTAAAATTAATTGGTGATTTATTATCATAATTGAATTTTGCGTTTAACGACAATAATATTTGATGAATTTGAAGTCGACTGTAGATCTACAAAGTATATTAGGACAATCATTATTCTTTCTTCTTCGTTTTTCTTTGTATTTTAAAAATAAAAATAATTCTGTCGACAAATTTTGTCTTTTAAAAGTTTTTTTTTTGCATGATAACATGCAAGAAGATGGTTTTAAGTTCGCAATATATAATCTTTTGATTTTGTTCTGTTAAGTCCTACCGATTATCTAAAATATACACTCTTTGACATAATGAGGTGGATTTCAGATATCAAAAAGTGAAGTGATATTAATCTGTTTTGTTATTTGTCGAGATTAAAGATCTGTACAATCATTAGTTTAATGGAGCTCATTACATTTTTGAAGAAACATGTCAAGATTTGAAGAAGTTTTACTACACACAATAGCTATAGCATCAATTAAATGAAATTTTACCTCTATTAATAACGTTTAGTAAAAATATTAACATTTTTGTAAGTGCTTATATAACATTTTTTGAAATACCTCTTAATTTTAAATGATACTGATACATTGTTTATGTTTGAAACAAGGGCAGTAGAATACCGAAGGAACACGGGAAACGATGGCCACAAATATCGAAGTCTAAACACATGGCAAAAACGGCAACAGAGAAAAACCAAAGACCAAAAAACCAAGGAAACAAAAAGATAACAGCAAGAACTAAGGTACTCATACTGTGAACTCCGACGAAAACAGGGAGTGACATCAGGTGCTCCAGCAGGGTAAGCATGTCCTGCTCCACTAGTGACACCCGTCGGAGACATGTACAAGTTAACAAAAAATAATTCATAATTAATTTATTATTGATATATTTTCAGATCTTTAAGCTACAATCATCTGACATCTATAGAGTCTGGAGATTTTATGGGATTGATATCCTTAATGACATTGTGAGTATTTTATATCTTTACTGAGATGTAAAAGAGGAAATTTGTCATCTTAATTCACAAATATATAGTTTGTATTCATGATAGAAGTTTTGATACTTTGAGTTCATTTTTTTCAATTTGTAAGGCCTTTACTGTCATAAAAAATTTAAAGAAAACATGAAATAAAGTCAAATTAACACTCTTTTTATATTCATTTGAATCTTAATAATCGTCTGCCGACGTTCCAAAATCTTACTACTAGGAAATATTCTTATAACAAAATTGAAGGATACAAATAAATTATTATGTACGAAAATGACTTAATTTATTCACAAGATTGAACAACTATAATTTATTTCAATTGAACCACAATTCTCTTTATCCAACATCTTATCTGTGCCTCGTTTTTATGGTATGTTATGGATCGATCTATGCTGAGCGCCCCATCAAAATGTGGGCCATTTCAATTTTTTGAAAATGACACTTAGAAATCTTACGTTTTTTATTCGGTTTCCCAATTGTTTTGATATAATCTGCACTGATGAAGATAAATTAACTGCAATTTTGGGTACTTGATTGAAAAAAAAAATTACAATGAAAATAATCATTTTGGCTTGAACCATCTGCCTGTGATGAATTTTTCGTCTGTTTTTATCAATTCAGATTCAGAGTCTGAGTCTTTTAATATTAAATTTTTGTTGATTCCAGTGGGATTCGAACCCCTTCTGTCAAGGTTCTACGGGTTTAAAAGTCTGGTACGCTACCACTGGACCACCACT
>MJUU01017598.1:51068-105354 GCA_002080025.1 Modiolus philippinarum | reverse complement strand
GAGACTTAAGTATATTAATTAACCGAAATTTGAACAGGTCCGTGCTGGTCTAGTGGTAGCGTATCAGACTCTTAACCCTTAGAACCTTGACAGATGGGGTTCGCATCCCACTTGAATCAACAAATATTTTCATTTAATATCAAAAGACTCAGACTCAGACTCTGAATCTGATTTGATTAAAACACATGAAAAATGCATCACAGGCAGATGATTCAAGTCAAAATGATTGATTTAAATGTACAATCTTTTTTTTAATCATCTACCAAAAATTGCAGTTAATTTATCTTTTGCATATGGCCGTTTCGACAACAAATGTCTCATCAGTGCAGATTATATCAAAACAATTGGAAAACCGAATAAAAACGAAAAATTTCTAAGTGTCATTTTCAAAAAAAAATTAAAAAAAAGGAATAGCTCACATTTTGATGGGGCGCTCAGCATAGATCGGTCCATAACATACCATAAAAACGAAGCACAACTAAGATGTTGGGTTTTCATCAGTTCTCACTCTAATTCTTATTTTAAAGCAAAACAAATCCATTGGATTCTCTTAATAGAGACGTCCGGATAAGCTACTTTACTTAACGTACTTTTACATAAACAACTTAACTAACGTAAGGCTCAAGTTATCTCGCTTTTTTAATTTGAGAGAATGAGATTTTTTTTCATGATTTTAATTCGAAAAGTGTAGGTTAAAGGAATCAATATTAAACTGGTATATGATTGGAATTTTACTTTAGTATCTTTCTGATAGCTACGAACACATTGCCAAAACTAATTTATATATTCAAAAAGAATCAGAATTTGCCTTTATTTTATTACACGTACCTAAGGGATAAAATTAACTTTTTAGAAGCACACGTACATATACATGCTGCAAAAATTTTTTTTTTGGAATTCAAGAATACGGTACTTTCGAGAGATAAAAACTAATGAGACAGAAATGAGTCGACCTCAAACCTCAAAAACCAGTAAGCGGGAATGAGACTTGATTATTCCTGACATACATCCCAAAAACAAAGTAATTAATTATTCGAAGTGTACTCTGATATTCGTCTTATGACGACGGTTTTACTTTATGGTTTATGTGTAGCGCTTCAAAATAGATTAAACAATCGTGTACACTTAGCTCAACAGTTATATATTAACAAGAAATTGTACTATAATGGTGTACTGCTTTTTATATAATGGAAGAACATTTCAAGTGACTAACAAGACTCGGTAGTCCATTATTGTGGGTTATTTTTGGGGATTCGGGGATCAGACATCTCCTACACTCTCCAACTGTGCGCCCGAAATCAAATTATTGAAATAAAACTTTCAGAATATCTTAGTAACATGATTATACTTTTAGTTTTCATTAAAAAAAATGATCATGCCATTTGGTCGTGTCTTCATTTCAGTTACACCATTGCATGTTTCGAATTCTCTATAAGTTTTGTGTTACACGGGAATTTGTAGTTTATGAACAGAACTTTCTGAATAGTAAAAAGTCAAGTTTTCGAAAACATATAAATACACTGCTGTTGAATGCACGCATTGTCTTCATTCATGTCATTAGTATTGACATTATTTTTTCCAAGATAATGATCGACGGTTGAAATTTGTTATATAAAAGAAGATTGGCCTGTGCACATGTATGGGTACAAAAGTTGGCGCACAGCTTAAGTAAGCAAAGCTTTGGTGTACTGATTTATTTGTGGCACTTTCTATACTACACAAGCTATATATATGTACGAGAAAACTCGCTTCTCATTGATAACTATGTTTGCCAAATGATTACAAAGAGCTGAAAGATAGAATTCTTTCTTCGATTACACCGACATGTAAAACATATCGACAGAAATTCATCATAATGTCTCGCTTCTCGTTCATTTGTCTGTTCATCCGTTTGATACGTCATCTCCATCGTGACATCCTAAACTGTCAGAGCCATGCATACATGTATCTTATACAGTAGATTGCACTACATGTATGGGCATTTTTTCTGAACTGTCAATATCGTAGCTTCATAGTGCTTGCTGTAATGTCCTGCACATGTTACGATGTACGTTGCAAGAAAACACTTTGGAAACATGAAGACCATGTAAAATTGTATATAGATAAAATAATGCTTTAAGTTGGTAATAAACAACAGCAACAACAAACAAAAACAAAAAACAAAACAAAAAAAAACAACAACAGAAAACAAAAAAACAAAACAATCACTCAATATATGCTCTCAAAATTCAAGTGGAATAGGTCAAAAGGATATTAATTAAAATTCGCCCTAAAATTGAGTCCTGTATGTGACCGTCAAAACACGTGTCTTTCATTTTTGTGTCATCTCTACACTGCCAGGTTTTGTTCAGTGAGGTCGAGTTACCGGTTAATTTCAACAGGAACAACTGTATAGCATCCATGAAACGGTCAGTTTTCCACAATCACTGTCGCAAATCGGGAAATCGTGAAGGTGAAATCCATTTGTTACTATGATAAATAAAAAGAAATTCGGTCAACTTAAAGTCCGAATTTCGGCATACTTCTTTAGTGACAGAGTTTGGCAAGAAACGCACTGAAATGCACATTTACATTACATGTAATTACATGAATCAACAATTTGTATTAAAGTCTGTTTCACTTCCTTTAGATAATGGAAATTCTCTTCTGCTAACTTCAATATTACATATTTCAGCTCCGGATTTTGCATGGTTGTGTAAAAATATTATATACTTCTGACACCACTTTTAATTTGATGATTTCCAATACATGTTGAAAGAAAAAAGACTTTTTAAAAATGCTCCATGCTTTTAAATGGGTGATATTTTCCGCGCACAGTTATCGACTAGACTGGACCACTCTGAAATAGGTATAGGCAGGTATATCTGCGAGTCAGATGATAAACAAGTCTCACTTTGGCTTTTACCATGTGCTTGGACCCCCTTTTGATTTAAGAAAAAAAACATACCCGTAAAAGATATAATTCAACAAAATACTTATAAACATGTAATTGAAATATGCATGCATTAAACCAAAAAGAAATATTTGAAATAAATTGTTAATGTACTGCTAATTTCTATTCGGTGTTTACAAACAAAAGGTCCGTGGATAACAATTGTTAACACCGAACGAGTACACCTTGCTATAATTAGGTAGGTCAACTCGGGTCATCTAATTCATCAGGTTTCTTGGTCGCCCTTGAAATAGAACAATCCAACACTTAGACATTTTTACTTGTTTGAAAAAAAATTGTGAAAATGCACATGACTGCAGACTTTTGTGCATGTCGTATATGGCGAATTCAATGTTTTTCAGATATGTATGATCATTCTTGATATACATACCAAATATGATAAAGATCAGTTTTAAAATAAAGCTGAAATCGTGAGATTTCCATTATCTAAAGGAAGTGAAACCGACTTTAGTATTATTTCGAACAAAAGGCACAGGATATTGCGATGTCAAGGAGTGATAGTTTACATAGGCGTAACAAGCTCTAGTGCTTCTCTGGTGTTCCCTAAAACCAAAACACTGTTATTTACTGCCATCACTTTCAGTATCGTGGTGCTGTTTGAAAACTGAATGAAAAATGCTGATCCGGTCCTTTTGTAGACAACAGAAACTAGTACTTACATTTTTGTGGTCTCTTATAATATACTGGCTAACAGAATTGCAAACCATTAAGATGACCCCAATGCAATATACTGTATTTTAAAGTTGCAAATTAAAACAAACGATACTGGATATTGATATGGTAAAAACATAATTGAAACAAATTTGAAACATACTGACTGACATTAAAATTTTCAAAGTAAAATGAATTGACAAAGAGGAAAAATATGAACTATGAATATATACGTCTGAAAATCAGGGAACTACCAATGTGCAGATTAAACAATGTTGGGCTGATTTTCAGACGTATATATAAATAACTCATCAAGCCCAGTATAATGTCTCACGATATTATCCATTGGACAGGTATAGTATGAAGAGTTGTCACATACTTCAGACAACTATATAAAAATTATAACTTTGTGTGGCGGCATTCCTTGTCGAAAGACATTGAATCCTCTCTGCTATATAAACAGCTGATCTGCACGAGCACCTATACATCATGTACTGCGTTACAACCCTAGATTGAACCTACGAGAAGGTATCACCCGGTTACCGAAAGCTATATTTTTATATAGCCTAGGTAGCCGCGTGGTCTAGGGCGCTGGACGTAGTGCAGGCGGTGTTGCCATAGATGTCACAACAGTGATGGTTCAAATCCCGGAGAGGGAACTACCATTGTGCAGATTTAACAATGTTGGGCTGATTTGCAGCCATATATATAAATAATTCATCAAGCCCAGTATAATGTCTCACGATATTATCCATTGGACAGGTATAGTATGAAGAGTTGTCACATACTTCAGACAACTATATAAAAATTATAACTTTGTGTGGCGGCATTCCTTGTCGAAAGACATTGAATCCTCTCTGCTATTCAAACAGCTGATCTGCACGAGCACCTATACATCATGTACTGCGTTACAACCCTAGATTGAACCTACGAGGAGGTATCACCCGGTTACCGAAAGCGGTATTTTTATATAGCCTAGGTAGCAGCGTGGTCCAGGGCGCTGGACGTAGTGCAGGCGGTGTTGCCATAGATGTCACAACAGTGATGGTTCAAATCCCGGAGAGGGAACTACCAATGTGCAGATTTAACATATATATATAACACGTCTAAAAACAGCGACAAACTTGGAAATCTTGGATGTTCCTCAGGATAAGCATGTAATTGTGCTTATCTTGAAAAATAAATTATGTCCGCCTAACGTCAAAGACCAACCGAGTTAGAGTATTTGGATTGATATTATCGAGAACATCTTACCACTGAGGAATTTGACCATTACAATTTGAGTGACACGCAACACTACATTTAAATTTCACTGTTGCAGATAGGCCCATTTCGATGAACTTACATGTCGTCAGTGCAACTCAAATCTAAAGATTGGAAAACCGATGCCGAAATATACTATCTCAGAATGGTGTACATGACATAGATAAGAAAGTAAATTTCCGGCTCCTACCCATTTGACCCCAGAATTGATGGATCTCGCTGGAGCAGTCGGAAGGGAAAAAATCCAAAGTTCCATATTAAATGTCTACTCTACTCTACTCTATGAAATGAAATGAAATAATAAACTGGTGAGAATACACAAATCAAAACAGAAACTGAGAAGTCTTTGTGTGTCATCCAAAAGAAGGGTATGATGAGTTGACGTTTTTTTTTGTCAATCGATAATTCCCAAAACTCAGCTAAGAGGCGGAATAAGCTCCAAGGATCTTCTTCAATAAGAAAATACTAGTCGTGTAAAAAATTCATATATAACGTCAGAAAACAGCGACAAACTTGAAAATATTTTATGTTCCTCAGGATAAGCATGTAAATGTGCTTATACAGGTCTTGAAAAGTAAATTATATGCGTCTAACGTCAAAGACCAACCGAGTTAGAGTCTTGGGATTGATATTATCGAGAACATCTTTCCACTGAGGAATTTGACCATTACAATTTGAGTGACACGCAACACTACATTTAAATTTCACTGTTGCAGATAGGCCCATTTCGATGAATTTACATGTCGTCAGTGCAACTCAAATCTAAAAATTGGAAAACCGATGCCGAAATATACTATCTCAGAAGGGTGTACATGACCTTAGATTAGAAAGTAAATTTCCGGCTCCTACCCATTTGGCCCCAGAATTGATGGATCTCGCTGGAGCAGTCGGAAGGGAAAAAAATCCAAATTCCATATTAAATGTCTACTCTACTCTACCCTATGAAATGAAATGAAATAATTAACTGGTGAGAATACACAAATCAAAACAGAAACTGAGAAGTCTGTGTGTGTCATCCAAAAGAAGGGTATGATGAGTTGACTTTTTTTTGTCAATCGATAATTCCCAAAACTCAGCTAAGAGGTGGAATAAGCTCCAAGGATCTTCTTCAATAAGAAAATACTAGTCGTGTAAAAAATTCATATATAACGTCAGAAATCAGCGACAAACTTGGAAATCTTTTATGTTCCTCAGGATAAGCATGTAACGTCAAAGACCAACCGAGTTAGAATCTTGGGATTGATATTATCGAGAACATCTTTCCACTGAGGAATTTGACCATTACAATTTGAGTGACACGCAACACTACATTTAAATTTCACTGTTGCAGAAAGGCCCATTTCGATGAATTTACATCTCGTCACTGCAACTCGAATCCAAAGTTTGGAAAACCGATGCCGAAATATACTGTCTCAGAGGGGTGTACATGACCGTAGATTACAAAGTAAATGTCCGGCTCCTATCCATTTGGCCGCAGAATTGATGGATCTCGCTGGAGCAGTCGGGAGGGAAAAAATCCAAAGTTCCATATTAATATCTACTCTACTCTACTCTATGAAATGAACTGGTGAGAATACACAAACCAAAACAGAAACTGAGAAGTCTATGTGTGTCATCCAAAAGAAGGGTATGATGAGTTGACGTTTTTTTTCTGTCAATCGATAATTCCCAAAACTCAGCTAAGAGGCGGAATAAGCTCCAAGGATCTTCTGCATATATATGCCTTATATATAAAAGAAGGCAGTAGACTGAAGTGAACAGTACACACATTTAAAAGCTGATATTTCGAGACCTATCCGGCTCTTTATCAAAACACAATAAAAAAGTAAAAATACAGTGAAATAAAACCTTTTTACAAAGACTATACTACAAAAAAATAAACAAATCACCAACTCCGTAGATGGTGATTGAACAGTTCTAGTATCCCATACTTTGCGACAGGCTTCGATCATCCTTCATGTGGAATATTAGCATACAAGAATGTCACATCTAGAGTCACCAAGAATGTTCGGGGTGGAAGATTTTGGGACGGGGTTTTGTTAATATAATCGGTGGTGTCTTTGACAAAGGAAGGGAGAGATTTTTTCATCTGAGACTGTGCAGATGCATCTTCCGTTGTCAAAGAACCGCAAGAAAATATAAGAGTCGGCACAAGTTTTTTGCGGAATACTAGTAACTCGTGATGCATTGTGATACTAATGCGCTTCAATAGCAAATGCATTCAGACGTGAATGGAGGGATCGAAGTGAACGAAGTCTAACGTCTGGATAATTCGGGTTATTGGTAGAGGGTTTTCACAAGGGTCTGCTTACGTCATCATGAGATCATATATACCACTTACAATAAAACAATACCAATCTTGAGAAAATATGTGTTTGTGTAACAAGAGGGGTATAAATCACTTTCAATGTAAAAAGGATGTAATTGGCTATCTGGATACTTTTAGAAAAAAGAAATTAAGCATATTGTCATTAATACCACTCGTTGTCTCAGACTTTACCAGTTTTGGGGTGAATGTAAAAAGATTTCAATTTCTCTCTAGATCATATGTAGAAAGGTTGTTTCAAGAGCGTGGTATTCGTATATGTTGGCTTTTTATGTACTTTGTGTGCTTTATATCCATTGGACGACTTGTCTTTAAAGGACTTAATATTGAAGTTGATTGCTTTTAGCTTTAAGCTTTGGGGCCGTCTTAACCTTAGTATGAGTTATATGAGTAAGGCTCATTATTGAAGGCCTCATGGTGACTTCAAGATTTAGAACAACATTAAAAGCGTTGTTCCATTGCGTGGTTTTACCATTTATTTGTAGGGGCTTTGTCTCATGTACATTTACTCCATATCTCTTCATTGCTTATTTAAGCGATTTCTGCAGCTAGACTTCAAATCTTGTCACCACTTCACACAAAATTCATGGATAGAAATGAAGAACACGGTGGTATTGATTTTAAAAGAAATGGACTTTAAAAAGATTTTTAGAAAAGAAGTTTCTTTACCAAAAATTTGAAAAGCCTGATTTTAGTGTTGTTTGAGCTTACTAATGTTATATTTTTAATACCAAAGATGTCGGAAGTCATAAAGTCTATTTCTTTTTGACTTATTATAAAGTTACATCGTACACATTATTCAGGTGGTTGAACTGTTTTGTTTAGAGCTGATAATGTTGTTGATATTTTCAAAGGCCATTCTTTCGGAGGAGCATCTCCATCTATCGCCTTTTAATCAAGATGTTCATTGAAAAAACCTGAAAATATTAACCTCAATGCTTTGATGTCGCTGCTGAAATATTGGACTTTTGATAATTTATTCATTTTTTCTGCACAACTGAAAAAAAAAGAGTTGTATAATCATCAATTAGATTGTGTCAGCTCCTTGAACAAGCTGTATGTATTTCTTTGCAGAGGATAAGTTATGTACATTTTTTCATGAATGTGAAAGATTGAGGTCATTATATGAATAAAGTTTGAGGCTAAAGAAGTGATCAATCTCATGATGTGATCTCCCAATAGTTTTGGGTAGGTTATTGAATTTTTTGACACACAAATTGTTTCAATGGGGAAGAACATTGTTCTAAATAGTGGGGCAAGTTTCACCGTCTGTGCATGGTTAGTTATAGCCTGATCTGTTATAGATGGTTATTTCCTAGAAGAATAATGTTTGTCTGACTAGATTTGTAGAAAAAACATACGCATACTACATTTAAACGTAGTAATACATAGCAAAGCGTAGCAAGAAGTATGATTACGAGACGGCCAAGAATATCACAAAGCAATGTTGTGTTAATTACACTGCTTTTACCTATATATAGATTTTATAGGAACCAAAATGAGGCAAATAATATATTTGTAGGTAGCCTTGTACACTAATAATTTGTTCAAGAACAATTGAAAAAAAAACACTCAAAGTCTTTTATATTTTAGCAATTTTTTCCCGATGCTAACCCTCCTTGAAAATAGGAGAAAAATATGACCTATTGGAGACATTATTTCTCTTTTACGTCGTAACTTAAAGTCAATTACCGTATCAAATACAGCTATTAAAGGGCCGTCGATGTTGATAAGTTCAAAAATCCGGTTTGTTTTCAACAGCTGAATTGGAACAATAAAAGAAGACTATGTGCGAAATATTATAAGATGCATTATGGAAATAGAGTTTAGCCTAAAAATTTGAAAAATATGGATTCAGGCCACCTAGCTGTAAGGAAGCACGGGTTTCTATGAAACACATTGTGTTGTTGAATGACGGGTTGAATTTACATTTTATGGTAGAAACAGCATTATAGAGAACAGGCCTTTCGGTCGTTTTTTTCCCCAATATAAATCGCAACAAAATATCATATAAAAATTTGAACAGACGAATAATCTAGGTACCAAACAACATATTTCGTAAAAATTTATATACAACGAATAATATTTAAATAAACTTTAGTAAGTATTTCCTGTTATCCTTCCTTCATTAATTTAGTGTTTTCTATTAACCTTTTCATTAATTACACCAACTACTGAAGCCCACCCCCTTTACCTCTCTTATGAATTATTAGAAACAAACTACGATTATGACACAACGAGGTGTATAGAAATTGACTAGTCCTATATTACAGCTCTACACAAAGCGAAGTGTTGTAGTACATCAACTTGAGTTTTGTTTCGCCAGATCGTAAAAAATGACTTTATCACTCTGTAGGTTAAGCTAGAGTAATTCAATTTCCAAAGGAGAGAATAGTAACATTTTGCCTCTTACAATTTTATCTGTCTTATTTTCCCAACAAACTGTTATGTTCTATCAAGAACAAACAATTCATTACGTAAAATTCAACTACAATGACTGATATGTTGGCGTTGGATTTCCGTCCTTAATTTTGACCTCTAGATGATAACACAAAATGATTGAATACAATGTTAAGCAGCGACGCCTCTTTTTTTATTTATTTTTCTAGTTTATTTAATTGTGTATGATAAAGTTGTATTTTATAATTTTTTAATGCAGTATGTAATGAAGTTCTAATGAAATTCTAAATAAATGTCATAGAAATTAATTATATCCAATCAGTGCGCTGGCAGACCGATTACCGAGATGTAGATTGGGTGGCCAAAAAGATCCAAAGCAATCTTGTGCTAATAACGTTGCTTTTACCGTCAACATGATGGTGAATAACAATTGACAAACAACAAAAAGTAACTAATTATACTGATGACTTAGGTTTTGAATCGACATGATAAAATATTCCAATTGCAATAATATAATTTCGACATATCAATAGAATAAGGACAAAGTGCTAATGGAAAGAAAAAAATAAACAGATACAAAAAATCATATATAGAGGCAAATAACAAGTAAAAAAGGCCACCTTCTATATTTGTAAATAATTAAATAATAGAAATAATGTACAAACCAAATAGAAAAGTTTCAGAAAAAAATAAAGGATTTTGTGTAAATGTACATAAGACAAAGTCTCATCGAACACACTGTTTAAAAAACATCTTTATTTGATTAAAAATTCATGTACAAAACTATACGGAAAGTTGGTGACCTCTAGATCTTAGTTTTTGGTCTTTTTTACCTGGAGATGGGATGATGTCTCCTTGACATTTACCCAATTTCCCTTCTTTCCACATTGAACAAGATTCAGTTGAAATTTATCTATGATATATTTAAAGACCTTTTTTTAAAGATTAATTCATTTATTATATATTTACAGAGTTTTAACGGGCAACCCGCTGATTTCTATTGAGTCTGGAGGTTTTGTGGGGCTGGATTCCTTGACTTCATTGTGAGTTCGTTGTATTTTTTATCTGGACTTCAGAATTTTTCAGTATTAAAAATATTTAGAACATTAAGCATTGTACATCAGTGAAACTATATTCCGATACATAAATTATTATTACAAAAAAATTGACGATGAAGATATTTAAATGGTTCATATTTATACTTGATTTTTGTCAGTTATCATTCTATTATTATTACCATTATTGTTATTATAAATCATTGGTTTAACTTGACTAATGTTTTGTTTAAGATGATTTTTTTTCTAGGATTAACAATCTTAAGCATGTCAAAAGATCAATGTTAGGTTCATATTTATGTCGCAGAATATTACAGTTATAATATATCATGTGAGATGCGCTACAAACGTCTTCTTTTTTAGAACTGACGGCTTGACTCTCACTTACTTAATGCCTGTACCAAGTAAGGACCATTGCGGTCGACAATTTTTCCGGTGGTTTCTATCTCATTTGTCTTTTTGTCTCATGGACTCCGGCTATTGACAACTCTGTTCGTTTTTTTTTTTTTTTTTTTTTTTTTTTTTTTTTTTTTGTTATTACCCCATTTACAGTGAATTTTTAATGCCTTAGGAGTTTGAATAGATATTCAAAAATATTTTGTTGCAAATCTGAAATAAAAAAATCAGTATTTATGGTAACGATAGTCACAATGTGTGTAAAAACAGTAGATATATATTAAGGCAAATTGACAAGGCAGATAAAAATAAATCCTTCTTAATTTATCAATAATATACTTCAATGAAAGAAAAGAAAAAAAAAGAAATAAAAAGAGTCTATTTTTCAAAGACATATGTGCAAACTAAAAGAAAAATGTTGCAATTATTTTATGAATACTTTATTTACAGATATTTGGACAAAACTCAACTGACTTCTATTGAGGCTGGATGTTTTCTAGGACTGAAGTCCATAGATTTATTGTGAGTTTGTTGTATTTTCAAGTAGGATTTAAAGTATGAATTGTTTTATCATTCAGATAAAATGATAGAAAAATTGAAAAACATAATTTCGTTTTTGTTTTAACCTTTTTTGTTTTTTTATTTATTTTTTTCACTGCTTACGTTTTGTCAGTCTGTTTTGTTTGCTTGTTTTTTTTTTGTTTTTTTTTTTGTTTTTTTGTTTTTGTTTTTTGGTATTATTATTTATGTTTTGTTACAATTGTTTATCATTTTATAAAATTTGTATTACAATTGTTAAAATTTGTTATCTAATTTTTTGTATCTCGTTTTTGGTTAAATCGGCCATTCTCTCCTTCGCTTAGCGTGCATAAAAAGGAGGTGAAGGAATGTAGAGTAAATGCACATTACACTTTGTCTGTACAAATTCATTCTAAAACTAAGGAACGGAACAACATTTTTAATAGTTCTCTCTCATATAAACATTATAGTTTACGATGTGCCACAGTAACTAGTACCATACTCTTTCATATTGATCGCAAGGGTTTTGAATGGAATGGAAAAAAAGTTTTGCTTTTCAAAAAAAAAAAAAAAAAACTGAATAAAAATAAAACAAAAGGAGAACATTTTATTATATTAATAAGTCAACATAAAGTCGAATAATGAACGAGTTGAGTAACTAAATAAATGTTACTATTAAATTATGAATATTATTTTTACAGATATTTTGTGCGCAATCCACTGACTTCTGTTGATTCTGGCAGTTTAAAAGGATTGGAATCCTTGACTAGTTTGTGAGTTTCGTTGTATTTATCGGGGTTTAGAATAATAAATTTATCAAGCTTTCAAAAAAAAAAAGGAAAACAAACAAAGAAAGAAAGATTCTAATATAGCAAGATCAAAATCATAACAACATTTTTAGAAGATTAAATGACAAAGATATTTCTAATCTGTTGTTTCTCCAAAAATGCACATGGGAATGCATTGATAAATATATACTATTAGTAATTTCTTTTGCGAGAATGGAATTCTCTGCTTGTATTGCATCGAGTGCGTCAGCACGAGATGCAATGCGAGCTGAGAAATCCATCCGAGCAAAACTAATTACTAATAGTGTTTTTATCGCTAATCCTGTTATTGAAAAATACCGGATATATGTTTCCCTTTCCAACGAAATATTTTTTTAGTTGAACACATTATTTTTGGTTTAATATAGCGCTTTCTTTCTCGGAATTATTTTTGTCACGAAACGTCACGCGACGTCATATTATTACACTGTTGCTAACGTCCCATAGAGATTGACGATAATATGTTTATATCAGCGCAGTGCTGTGATAATAGAATTATCGTGAAATTACTTCGAACAATGTCTACTTGATTTAAAGATGAAGGGATTCACGAGACAACATCTTATCAAGTGGTTGAATATGTAGCCAAGATACATTTCCCCTTTATAACAACTATTTACCTTTCAAGTTAATTATTCTTGCATGACAGTAACTCTGGTCAGCATCGAAACATGTATGCGTTGACTTGTGTCCTCTTGAGAGATCTAATAACTTCAAAAAGAAAACAAAAGAAACATATTCTGGAATCAATATAATATCAATGCTCGCAACCAAGACATTTCAAATGATTTGATTAAAATATATGGCAAAATGGACAATTTCTGCATTCGATATAATATAGATGCTCGCAATCATAATTCTTCCTATAATTTGACTTCTTCCAAGCAGCAAAAGGGACATTGTCTGTACTGCATTTAATATCGATGCCTGTAGTTATAAAACTTCTATATTTTGACTAAATTATATGGCAAAAGAAACATTTTCTGTATTTCATTTAAATTCGATGCCAGCAAACATGAAACTTCTCTTAAATTGACTAGAAACACATGGCTTGACAAAAGAGGCATTTGTTGTACTCAATATTTATATCGATGCCCTGTAATTTGATTAAACTATATATCAAAATGTAATTATCTGCAATTGATATAAAATGTATACCTACAATCATGGAACTTACTGAAATAAATCAAAAAGGTAAAATTTCTGAAACCGATATTAAATAGGGAATAATTGATATAAGGTTTAGCCTTTTTTTAATACAACATCAATGTATTGTGTTTGTAATACATATACGTGCTGTCTCTGTTTTTAAATAAGTATAGTTATAAACAATATCGATACCCTCACTCCCGGTTTTCATGAGAGTTACACTATGAGTGCCTTAGCTCTTTGTGTCTTTTTATTTCCGTGCCATTGTAGCTGTCTCACGTCTTTGTTTTGTCTTTGTTTTTCTCTGTTGCCTTTTTTGGACTTCGATTATTGAAATCATCACTTCCCTTGTTACTTCGGTATTCTACTGCCGTTGATTCAAGAATCTTCCAGTAATTTGACAAAAACTATATGACAAAAGGGACATCCATTCCTTTCCATATAATATCGATGTCTACAATAAACTTCCTGTAATTTGATTAAAACATATGGCAAAAGGAGAATTTGCGTGTTTATTATAATAAGGATACCCGCAGTCAAGATGATTTTTTCTAATTTGAATAAAACCAATGCAAAAGGGACATTTTCTGCAATCAATGAAATACCGATGCTCGCAATTATGACACTTCCTGTAACTTGACTTAAATCAATGCCCTCTATCTTTAAAGCAAAACATCGTAAAATAGAAATTTTCTACAATCAAAATAACATTATATGAAGTGTCAGGACTGGAGGTCAATTATATAGAAATCACAGACAAGCAAATATAAAAAAAATCAATCCTCAAATAATATAATAGATTTGGGTTTGTTTTTATATATATTGCTATGGCGAATGGTATCTTGTGTAGTAATTAATATATATTACTCCTGTTCTTTGAATCTTTTTCCTTCCTTCTAGTATTGTGCTGTGTAAGATAATACTGTGAAATTTAATATTAATACTGTTCATGCTGTTCATGAATTGTGTAAAAAGGAAATTAAAATTAAAGAATTATGAAAAAAAATATAACATTAATGCCCTCTATCATAAAACTTCAAGTATTTTGACTTTTTTGTATGCCAAATGGAATAATTTCTGTAATCGATATTATATGATGCTCGTGGAAATGAAACTCCCTGTAATGGTACTAAAACATTACAAAAGGGTCAGCTCATGTATTTGATATATTATGCAAGTTACTGTTATTTGATAAAAAAAAAACATTTGGCAAAGATGACTGTTTCTGTAATCATTCATATAACGATGCCCTGCAAGCATGAAACAAAAAGGATAATTCATATATTCGATATAATACCACTAGCTGCTCCAGATAATGAAACGTGTAATTTGACTAAAAATATATGAAAAAAGGGACATTTTCTGTATTTGATAGCATCAGGATAATAACACTTCCTGAATTTGATAGAAAAGCATAGAACAAAAGGATAATTTCTACATTTGATTCATTGTGGATAATGACACTTTCTGTAATTTTAGAAATATTTATGACAAAAGGGACATTTTTCTTCATTCCCAATGACTGCAATACTGAAACCTGTAAACTGGCTTAAACATATGACAATTGGGACAATTTCTGTATATTCGATAAAATCAGGATGATGACACTGACTGTTAATAGACTTAAACATATGACAATTGGACAATTTCTGTTTTTGATAAAATCAGGATGATGACACTGACTGTTAATTGAGCAAAACCTATGACATTTTGACAATTTTTGTATTCGATAAAATCAGGATGATTGCACTGACTGTTAATTGACCAAAACATATGACAAAAGGGACATTTTCTGTATTCTTGATGCCAGCACTAATGAAACGTCATGTAATTTGATAAATATCATCTGGGAAAAGGACAATTTCTGTTTTGGAAGAAAAAAAAACAAGTGCGATCCTCACAGGTATAGCCCTTATCATGGTCCCAGGGAATGATTCTCTCTACGACCATTGTAGAACTGCTGTATTGCATTTCCATTTTGCGATCTGTTCTTTGGTTGCTCTCATTTATGGACTCCCACATGTTTTGATTTACTCTGCACTGATAAGACAAAAGTTGTCGAAATGCGCATATCCAGAAACAAAATTCAAAGAAACTTCGATATTTTAAGACCCTTTCTAGAAATTGTTACAAGGCTGCTCTTAGTTAACTTTGAGTTAGCTTAGAGCTATTCCCAGGTAAGCTTGAAGTTATGTTTTAAGTGCCCCTAACTGTATATTCATATCAACTGTACGACAGGAACAAACAAACATATTTTTAACCAATTGTTTTCCTCTTCTTGGTTAAGTAATTAATCTTATATTTCAGGTATCTTTCTCAGAACAGAATAACTTCACTACATCAACAAGCGCTACAGCATGTACCAAAATTAAGATCGTTGTGAGTATTTTCTGGTTTACTTTTTACAAAATAAGTACTAATTATAGTTTTATACCCTAAAACAACGGCAGTAGAATACCAAAGGAACAAAGAACAATATTACATGAATCACACTCCAGAGACAAGGCATAAAATAGAACACCAGAAGACAGACGGAAGACTGGAGACGCTACATGGCCTCAAAACACACGAACACTTCAAATACAACACAAAAATCTACGCTTATAGATGGAACTCTGAAAAAACAGAGTGACGTCAGATGCTTCACAAAGGTAAGCTTGTCCTGCCAAGTATACAGCACCAGTCACACAGTCAGTGAGGCATTTATGGCTTGAAAGATCTGTTCCGTAACTGATCGATTAGTGTCTTTTTCTAACCCGTAGACAAAATCATTTGAAGTCCATGGTACTTTACTTCTCTAAACAGTACCAAGGTAAAAATTTGGAAAAGCTTCTGTAATTCTCTGTGGTATTCAGACAATAGACAAGGACAAATCGGTATCACAAACATTACTAAAATCTGTACCACATAGTACACTAACGAGGACAAAACTAAACTCAATAGTATGAAATACAAGACAACGAGAACTAAGTTGATTATGGAATTTCTGACACCGAGTCAACACACCGGGTATCCCGATAACGATTTCACGAAGCATTTTGCTTCGTGTGTATTGTATCATGTTTTTTCCTTTGATATTATGGTAAAAATCACACAGAGGAAACATGAGCTCCGTGTATTATTTACCATAACATCAAAGGAAAAATCATGATAGAATAAACACGGAGGAAAATGCTCCATGGCATCTTTATCGGGATACCCGGTATAAGTTAAATAACTTTTGCAAATGTTTGAAAACGAGGCTTGCCGAATTTTTAAACATTTGAAAATTTAGAGAACAAGATGTTAGAAATTTTATAATTAACGTTTTTAAATTGGAGAAAATGTTTCTCTAATGACATAATGTAAAACACCGAGGATTATATTCCGAATAGATTTGGCGGGAAATTCCACGTGAGTTGTTCTCCCACTAGTGACGAGAAAGATTTTTATCGCATCGGTCGTTGATTAAATTTGTTAGGAATTAGAAAGTAAAAATTCAACCATTGTAAGTGTGAATCCCATAAAAACTGAAGATGAAATCGGTCTTCCGGAAGGATATGCATGTCCTGCTTTATTTACAGCACCCGTCACACTGTCATTGGGTCAATTCAGGGTAAAGTAAAAATCGTTAATGACAAATCCTGGAAGACGTTAATCAAGCTGAAACTGTCCGTTTTCATTTGTGACACTGAAAGTCATTATTTTTCTATGGTGTCGTGTTGAAGGCCACAGAATACCTGAACGGACCAAAGTAACAACGGCTGAACATATCCCTGACTCAGCAGTTCTTGTGACAGTGCCTTTGCTCTTTCCACAAAGTCATGACATTGAATACAAGCGCTACAGTAAAAAATTAATTGTGAAATATACAATCCATATAATTGGGAGGTAGGTGTATTGCTGCTGGGGAAGGAATAGTTCACAAGTGGGTAGTCAGAATCATCACGTTTGTCATATATCCTAGATTTCAGACGTCCATGTTCGTCGATTGTATAACCAGAGGCTCCTGGCTTTCAGTTGCCACAATCAAGGTAACATTGTAAGTAATACAGTTGATCTTCAGTTTCTCAAACTGTCGTAGCTCAAACACCTCAAATATCTTGAACTGATCATGTTTTACTATATTTCTTTGTTGGGCTTTTTTGACAAAAAACGTTCTTGCTAAGGACCACTTTCGACACCAGTTTTGAAGTCGAGATGTCATTTTGTAAATGGCAGTCAACAAACAATTTTCAACATCAGTTTTGAAGTCGCAACATCAATATCTACTTGGAAATCAAATTTCATTGAAATCGGACAATGTTGAATTTTCCTGCCTTTTTTAGCGGCCATTTTAAAAATGGCGGTCAACGAACAATTTTTAACATCAGTTTTGAAGTTACGACATCAAGACCAATTTGGAAACCGAATGTCATTGAAATCAGACAATGTTAAATTTTTCCGCCTTTTTTGGCAGCCATTTTGAAAATGGCGGTCAACGAACAATTTTTAACACCAGTTTTGAAGTCGCAACATCAATATCTATTTGGAAACCAAATTTCATTGAAATCGGACAATGTTGAATTTTCCCGCCTTTTTTGGTGGCCATTTTGAAAATGGCGGTCTAGGAACAATTTTCAACATCAGTTTTGAAGTCGCCGCAGCCTGGCAAACGTTTCATCAATTAACACTTAACCTTCATCTTCTATAGTTTTGGAAATCAAAGATGAAAAATTAGAAAATTTAAAAAATTCGGTGAAAAAAGGGCAATAACGCCTACAAGGGTTTATAGATTTTCTTCAAAATTTCAGGGTGGGTAGATCTTGATATGCTAAACATTTTTGCAATTTACACTTGACCTCTATCTGTTACACGTTTTGAAATAAAAAATAAAAAAATGCAAAAATTTTGAAAATTTAACGGAAAAAGGGCTATAACTCCGAGATGGGTTTTCAGATTTTCTTCAAAATTGCACAGTGGAAAGATCTCATCATGCTGATCATTTTTATCCCTGTCAGATTTTTGATATCTGTAACGGTTTTCGAGTTATTAGCCAAAAACTGCAATTTACCCCTATGTCCTATTTTTAGCAATTGCGGCTATGTTGTTCGAGAGAGGGACAAATTGAACATCAGTTTGAGAAGCCATACCCTGATGATGATTCAGGCCAAGTTTGGTTACATTTGGCCCGGTGGTTTCAGAGGAGAAGATTTTTGAAATTGTTGACAGACAGACGGACAGACAGACAGACGAACGACGGACGACGGACGCATAGTGATGACAAAAGCTCACATGGCCTTTTAGGCCAGGTGAGCTAAGAAAAGTCCAAGGTATAAAGCAGAATTCGCTGTATCGGTTGTCTCTTTTATTTCATGTGCATTGGGGCAGTTCCGAAGCAAATATTCTCTAAATCTTGGGTTATTTAGAGAAAGTACATCGACTATATATCTGAAGCTGAAATTAAAAGTATAGGCTAGTTGTTTTTGTTTCTGCTGTATTAGCCCTTGTAAAAATTTTGCTTCATACGAATAAAGGAAAAGGTTAGCTTAAAGTGGTGACCAATTTGTTCCCATGGGAATCACTATTGTCTATTGAAAAAACATACAACAAAAATGTTGTCGATCAAAAATTGAACCATCTTTATCACGTCATTTTCACTGTATATTCTTGTTCGACTCGGTATGGTTCTTAACAAAATATGTTTTATCTTTTCCTATTACAAATAGAAATACCTGTATTCTCCGTTTTTTTTTTTTGTATAGAAACATTGATATATCAGATCGGAAATTACTGTTTAAAGTTTATTATGTGGAAGTGTTATGTAAAGCATTCTCTGGTTTCTCTCTTTTATATACAATTTATGCATTCAAATACTATCTTGTGTCATAGCGAATTGCATATAGTTTTCATTTGTACCACATTACTTGCTGCGATGTTATTGTTATTTCAGGCCTCCAAGTTCAGTAACTGTATTCTTTTTTTTGCACCAGTGCAATGTTTTACCTCCCACATCTTCCAAATAAGTGCACACGTTATTTGGAAAGGTTTAAGATAGTCTATCATTTTAAGTCTTAAAATGCTCCGAGATATCTAGTCGACCATTTCAAACGAGCGTTCCACTGTCTTCGACGTTGATTGTAGAATACTTCACGCATTATCTACGGAGACCCTATGAAATATGTGTTGCTTTGTTGGATTTTTATCTTACATGTTTTTAAAGATTTAACTTTGGAAAGATGTAAGGATGCCAATTGCTTTAAGACGAATGTCCAACCATAAATATTTTTTTTATGTGAACCAATGAAAAGAAATATAATGGCAAGATTATTGTGTATGGTCTTCTTAGCGTAATGGTTGGACATTCGTCTTAAAGCATTAGGCATCCTTACATCTTTCCAAAGTTAAATAAACGATTTTCAAAATCTTTACAAACATGTAAGATAAAAATCCAACAAATATATATAAGTATCTATATAAAATAATTATAACGACACTAAAATGCGAATTGATGTTAAATTGACAGCAAATTTTCGCCTTTCCACAGGCTTCGTCAGGCTGATTATAAATTCTCTTCGCACGTTTTTGCATGTTCGATAAAAAATATTTTTGTTGGTACCATTACACTAACAATGAAAATTGAAACATAGATATTGTCGTTCTTTATGACATAGAAAGCTAAAAATAGTAAATATAAAATATGAAAGAAATAAAAAAAAATAAAAATAAAATTAATTAAAAGGATGTTAACATAATTGTTTGACGCTGGAAAAATATTTTTTTTTTATTTTTAGTTACTGTTGAATTTCATATGGTCACATTCGTTAAGACCGTTGGGTTCTAAAGTACAAAGTTGGGGGACCCAAAAATTCTCTCGCAAATCCCTTGNAATATATATATATATATATATATATATATATATAGAGATATATAAATGTCTATGTGTTGTAATTAAAACAACACTAAAATGTTATATTTTTATATAACAAAAACTTTAAAATAAAACGCGACGTTTCGGTTCACAAAGAACTTTTCTCAAGCGACATTTTATTTATTGATATATATATATATATATATATATAAAAACAAGATAACAGTTAACACCTAAAATGGCCGAAAAATAGAATCACATGCAACAATGCACAAGGGAATCGCATTAGAAAAAAAACGCATAAAAGACTAGAGACAAACATAACTAACGATTGGAACTCGAGATAGCCATTATCAGTATCATCAAAAGTAAGCGGTAGGGTTAAAGCGGTTTATGGGTATCCAAACCTCCCCTTAGCATGAAATCTTTAGCCATATTCCAACCCCTTTTCCTACATTGTTACCAATGCTTGTACCATAACACCATGACAGAGAAACTCTTACCATAAATGATTTCAAATACTTATACTTAAAATTTACATTAAAGAATTATCATTTTTTAAATAGATATTGTGTAAATATTTCTGTATGTGTATAACTAGGTTTCGTGCTTTGACAATTTTTGTAGATTATATACTGTAGATATTCGAGCAATGATGAAAGAGTAATGAAAGTGTCTCAGATAACTGGTGCTTATTGGTCTTCCCGCTGGTTGATTTCATTCAATGAATATTAAATTGAAATTACGTGTTTTTCGAATGCTGATAGTCCTGATGGTTAGATGAGTTCCCTTCAATGAAAATTACACTCCACTTACATCTAGTATTTAATATTATGGTACCACATTCAGTAGAAATAGTGAATGGAATGTGAACAAAGATAACATAGTTGAAAGTGTCTCTACATATTTGTGTGTTCTTCCAATCTTTATATAAACTTTGCAGACAAAACAAAAAAAGAGGTTTTATTTGTTTATCAGAACATTATTCACAGGTGAGGAATGGGGCAAACACGGTATTGGCAATAAAAAACATGAAAAATTGCAAATCTAAGCCGCAGGGATAGTTACTGGTTAACCTGTTTTTCTTTTATTCAATGAATAAAATTTGTCCAAAAAATTTAAAGCAAATTTATCCTCTCAAAGATTCACATTACGAAAAACTGTTCGCTAAGGCATGGAGATGACACAATTGTTCCATTTTGCAGACTGTCGATTATCCATAACTCTTACTCCTTCTACAGCAAGGCAATGACAAAGGCTTAACAAGACTAACAGGAAAAAATCAGTTTAATCTTAGGTACACATATTTTCATATCATTTAATACTATATTTCCATTTTGTTTATTTTGTTTTCCATAGGGTCAAATGTTAAAGCAATAATTTTACTATTTGGCGGCTATCTTGAATGAGGTACGCACCGGCACGATATTTTTCTAGAAAGACTCATTGAGGCCGTCTTTCTCAACAGACAATCGGGTAACTGCGTGTAACTTTTAGCTGATCTCTTTCTCTTCTCGTATGAGGCGTAGTTTTTACAGGGGCTAACACAGAAAAAACAAAAACATTTAGCCCAGTCCTTTAATTTCAGCTTCCGCTACATAGACGATGTACTTTCTCTTAATAACCCAAAATTCAAGGAATATTTACACTAGATCTATCCCAATGAGTTTGAAATTAAAGAGACTACTGATACACCTACTTCAGCTTCGTACTTAGATCTTTTTTCCGTTTAATATACATTGACGGAAATGGACGTTTGAAATCTAAGGTAAATGACAAACGTGATGATTTTAACTTCCCAATTGTGATCTTTCCCTTTCTAAGCAGCAATATACCTACCTCTCCATCCTTTGGATGTAAATTTCACAGTTGATTCGTTACTGTCGAGCATGCAGTTTATACAATGATTTTTTAATAGAGCAAAAACACTGTCCCAAAAGCTGCTTAGTCAGGGATTTGTTCAGACTTTGTTAATTTCATACCTTCAGAAATTCTATGGCCGTCACCCTGATATCATTGACAGATATGACGTGTCTGTTCCCAAATGAAAACGGACATTTTCAGCTAGATTTCACGTCTTCACGGATTTGACTCAACCCTGGATTGACTCACTGAAAGTTTGACGGATGCCGCTAGCGGAGCAGGACATGCTTACCCTTCAGGAGCACTTAATGTCACTCCCGGTTTTCATGGGATTTCACACTATGAGTTTCTTAGTTCCTAATGTTATATTTTTATTTCCGTGCATTGTAGTTGTCTCACGTCTTTGTTTTGTCTCTGTTTCTCTGTTGCCGTTTTTGCCATGTCTTTGAACTTTATATATTGTTGACATCGCTCCCTTGCCCCTTCGGTATTCTACTGCAGTTGTTTTAAACAACATGGTTACTGAGCCTGGTTTAAAATTCCTTAAATTTGGACAAGTAGTTCCAGATAAAAAGTTTGACGAAACTTTGTCGTATTGTCAACTAAATGCATATTTATTATTGCAGGAATGATGTATTAACTATGCTTAAAGAGAAATTACAGCTTATCAAAAATTAAAATGGAGGATTTTTAACCTTTGTGAATATTACCGATTAAGATATTTAAAAAATTTTGGTTTGGATACGGATTTTACCACTACGTAACGCACCAACGTGGCTCTAACGCGCTTGCTTGATACTGGCCGTGATATTGTCTGTATCAAAAAGCAAAATGTCCTATATTATATATGTAAACCGCACAACTTAAGGGCTCTCTGAGCATACCACGATATAAACATTTTATTAGAACAGAGATACATTCAGCATTGGCACAAAATATCAATGAAAACATGACTGCAATGTTTTGATCAAGTGAATTTTTTGCCAAAAACGTCACAACTCGCCCGCCCCATTTGATCCCCAATAGATTGAAAAAGTAAGGACAAAACAATCTTAAATTTTTTAAAACATTACATTCAAAGAATAATTACATTCTTATTGCAGTGTGATTTGACAACTTTTTTCTCCATTAATGGTTGAAAAGCAATAGACGCATGCAAAAAAATCCATTTCAAATGTCAAAGCAGTTTCTAAATTATCCAAGGAATTCACCTTGAAGAGATACTTTGACCCTTTTTGATCATAATAGCAACAGTATGATATCATGCTAAAAACAGTATTATTGAACATCATGTTTTTGTTTTTGTTTTTGTTTTTGTTTTTTTTGTTTTTGTTTTTTTTTTATTTGTTTTTTGTTTTTTTGTTTGTTTTTTTGTTTGTTTTTTGACAATGAATTAAAAAAATGAACCTTTATATAAAAAAAATATTGTCAAGCTTTACTCAAGTAAGAACACTACGGAAGCATGTAAGGGACATGTGAATTTTTTTTCTATCTCGTGGCCGCGACATACTAAGTCGTGGCCACGAGAAAGGATTTGTTTCATGTGAAGAAGACAAGATAGGTATCCACCTACTGATTGCCTTGCAAAGTTGCTGAGCCTAGCTATTTCTAAATTCTATTTTCATTAATGACAATTATCTTCAAGTCAATGGTACAACCTAGGTTACAAAGATGGCATCGTCATTATGCTAGCAATTCTACGGGCAAATTAGAAAAACAACTTTTGTCTGCTGCTCCATATAAACCATTGTCGTGGTACCGTTTCATAGATGACACCGATATGAAGTGGAATGATACAGAAGAACACATCCGTGAATTTATTGAATTATGTAATAATTTTCATCATTGTATAAAATTCACGCACGAATCAACATCCATTTTCCATTTTACTACCACCTCAATATCAAAGATGGTCTCATGACATCTGACCTTCATGCTAAGACAACAGACATTTTTATCTCTCTCCAAGAAGCTGCAATTCTAGTCACTGTACCCGCAGTAAAACGTATAGCCAAGCAATTAGCATAAAGAGAATTTGCTCCACTGAAAATCTACAGAAACATCAACTCGGAAAGCTCCATAATCATCTTCTCAATCGTGGTTATGACGACGGCATAATTATCAAAGCTTTCGACAAAGTAAAATCCATTCCAAGGGAGGGACTGACTTTTAGAATACAAAGAAATCTACCGATCTCAGAATCCCATTGGTCACAACATACCATCCTGATTTGAGAAAATTGTCTTCAATAATAAAAAAAAACATTAGGGCTGATTGAAAACAATCAAAATTTGAACAAAATATTTCCAGAACAACAAGTGAAGTATCCGTCGACCAAAGAGTTTACGTGACATTCTTGAAAAGTCCAAAATAAAAAAAAATGCACCCCAAACGAGTCCAGTCGTGTTTAAACCTTGTGGACGCATCAATAGTAAGCGTTGCAAATCGGCGATTTAGAAGCGAGTTGACCAATAAAGAATACACAGTCTATGCCGATTCCAACTGCAAGACATCAAACTGAATTTATGTCTTGACATGTGAATCGTCCAAAATGCAGTACATTGGAAAAACATCAACATCCTTCAATTTAAGATGGAACTTTACCGCTAACAAGTCATCTCTGATCAACTTGTCATTCATTTGATACAGTGAACTTGTCATTCATTTGATACAGTGAAATTCCAGATTATTGAGGTCAATCAATCATTAACCGACATTTCACTTTTCCGTAACCGATCTTTTTTTTTTCAAATGCATCCCAATGAAAAACATTGAAAAAGTTTTGTTTCCTTATTTCATTTTTTAGCATTTCCTTATCAATATAAATATGATGTCCATTAAGCATTTTTGTGATAAGAAGATTATATGTTAGTGTAATATTTCATATTCAGATGTCATTGTTATTCGCTTGAGAAAAATTCTTTGGGAAATGAAATGTCGCGTTTAATTAAGTTTTTGTTATATGAAAATATAAAAGCTTAGTGTTGTTTTAATAATAAGACATAGATATATATAAATATTTGCTGATACAAATTTGCAGATCTATCAATGTTGGGCTGATCTTGAGACGAATACAAATGTATCTTTTCTAATGAAATGAGAAGTTTCAAATAGTTATAACCGGTTGAATAAATTTTCATATTCAACATATGTTGAATAAAACCCCGTGCTATTTCATTCTTCACAGTAGACATAGTCGTCCTTCGATGGGGTGTTTTTGGAGAAAAATTGTCCTGTTTTTTGGGGCGGCATTTCTAAGATTGAAAAATATCGCACTAGAGGAAGAAAACTTATGATATGCCTAACTTCTAGTTATCGTATTTCATTGTATTATCGCATTTTTGTCTCTGAAAAACATTGTCACATTGAACTACGAGCATTATTCAATAAAATCATTTTCACTTGATTTGTTGTAATATTGGACAAAAAGAGACTATTTGTCTTTTTTATCAACACAATTCGCATTAACTAATAAATACACATGGCAACAGTTCATTTTAAAGCAGAAATGTTGTAGTTATTCCAATTTTTCGGTCTGTTTATGTCCTTGTTTAATTGCTAGAAATCCTGGTTATACACAACAATGTTGTATGAGGTATTGTCCAGTTTTATGGGGCGATTGTCCTAGTTTTATGGTCCGATTGCCTTGGTACTATTGAGAGAAATTTAACATTCAAATCTGCATTTGGACCAAATCAACACTCGTGAAAATAACGGAATATGGAAACGGAAGCATCAGGTGCAACATCTGTCGATGATTCACAGTAACATTCAAAGAGTTTTTATTAATGAGCAATTGGGAACGAAACGACTGTTATTAAGTGGGAAACTTTAATGATAAATAAAAAATAGTGTGTCTTTAGTTATTAAAAAAGAAACTGCTTAAGAACAAGATGGAGCCTGTATCTCTCATTTTACAATGGCCGAAGTTGAAAGGATATCATTTTTAGGCTATACATATGTAAAGAAAATTTTTATTTTATATGGCCCAATATTAAATTTTTCCTCTGCCTGTCATTTGAAAGGGTGAAACTGCAGGAAACAATTTTAAAGAGACTGTTTACACCAAAGTATATTTCCAACTAGCCAAATGTTTGCAGAAGGGAAGATCTTTGAATATATTCCAAATTAACAGACTTGAATACATTCAAGTATTTGAGATACATTGTTATTGATTCTAATTTGTCCAGTTTTTTCAAAGGAAAACATCCTTGAAAGTTTTTACATAGAGTACAATATATAACAGTGTGGCCTGTTAGCCCTGATTTTGGATGAGGGATTGGCAGAAAAGTAACAATACTTGATCAGCATCTCATAAGTAATTCATATCATGTTTGGTTTGATTTTCTAGATGAAATTGCATAAAAATGCAATTCTCACGAGGTAAAAATGTTAAACTAAGTTCTCCATTGGTATCCATGTTGGGTGATGGATTAGCACTAAAGTAAAAACACCTGGGTCAACACATCATATATGTTTCGTTTATAAATCCCCTCATCAGTTGTATATAAATAAATTTATGTATGCGTTCGCCATTAACTAAGCATGTTGGATGAAAGATTGGCACCATAGTAACTACACTTGGTCAAGCATAATTTGTGCGAAGTTTGGCATAAATCCATTCAGTGGTTCTCAAGAAGAAGTTATCACGAGGAAAACCCCTATTTTAAAATAATCACCGCTATAAGCCATTTTTTAGATAATGAATCGGCACAAAAGTAAAACACTTGGTCAGCACTTCATAGGCATCATTCATGACAAATTTGGTTCAAATCCATTCAGTGGTTCCAAAGACAAAGTTCTTTGAAGGAAAAAATTACAACATTCAGTGATGGCAAAAGTTCGTCCAGGAACATGAATTCTAAAGATTTCGTTATATCTCAACACCCTTATTATACAAAAAATTTTATTTTACAAAACCATTTATAAGTTTTTCTTATTAGAGTTACTTGATTATATACTGCGAATGCATGACACATAATGAAATACTCAAAATTGAAATTCCACCCTTTATTGTTCAGAGATACATGAAAATACATTTTATTCCTTTGTAAATACATGTATTTTTATACTCCTTTACATCTGTGCTACAACCATTATTCAGTTTCAATTTTTCCATCGACCGCATCTCCTGACAATGAACTATTGATTGAACGAATTCAAATTTGATAAAAAGTGTCTGTTTAATGTGAATTTTGAATTTGAATTTTATGTGATAATTGGGAAAAAACGTGGACATTTTTTCTCCGATCTCTCCATAAAACAAGGACATACACAAAATCTTTAAACAAACAAAACAAGTGATCTCGTTCCGTTAATCTGTAACTGGAAGGGTAAGCATGTTCCGCTCTGTTTATGGTATGACTGCTACGACAGATGTGCCATACTTATGGTAGCCAGTAGAAAACAGTTCGTATGCAAAATGGTTCGTGTGGTTCGTTTCATGTGTCGTGCGTGTTTATATATCCATGAGAACGGAAAACAAGCTTCTCTGGGACTTAAGTTTCATTTCATTTCTAACATAAAAGCTACAACCGTAATTCGAATGGTTAAAAATGGTCAATCCTATTGCTTCAGTAAACGAAAATGAAGTCAATGAAACATGGTTATTACACCATCCATCTATTGAAAGCTCAAACATCCTTTTTTGCAGTTTCTCCAGGGCCAGACAAACTAAGTTGCCACAATCAGACATCGGATAGATACACGTTGGTAACATTATGTCTGTTTTGAACCCTGAAAATGAATTCCTTTGATTACTGCTGATTAGTGTATGTTTGCAGAGGTCACACAAAATTAATGGCACTGATCACAACCAGTCATCAGGTGAGCGATACAGGGTCATGTAAGCCTCTAGTTTCATCATACATTAAAAATTTGTCCTGTCTTTCAGATATCTTCACAATAACAGATTGACGTCAGTGAATGTACAAATCTTTAATGACGTACCTTCGCTAAGTTTTGTGTAAGTTTTATAAAAAAAGAATAATTATTTAAGTATAATTATGTAAGTTTACAATAACAGTCTATTAAACAAATCCAACAAATCCCGTCACTTTGTTGAGGCTCATTATCTAACCTCTTATCAGTGAAGTATGTTAACTTGCTATAAATGAAGGGAGATTATACAGGAAGTTACGGATGTGCGGCCCAAAAAGAGCATTTTTAAACGTTTTAGTTTATCAGAGCTTAAAAAAATCTCTCTAAGTCTCTTTTTTCACCGAATGATATTAAAATTAAAATAAAATTTAAAATGAAAAAAAAAATATCGAATACACGTATGAATGGCATTTTCAAAAAGGTCAAATGTTTAACTTTATTCCCCCCGTTGGTCCCATTGGGTTGGATTGAGTCCTGCTAACAAGTAATTTGAAGGGTGCACCCGAAAGCTGTTCTGATCAAGTTTGGTTACAATTGGGTTAGAAGCTTAAGAGGCCAATTTTTTTGATGTGGTCAAATAAAGAATTTTTGTTTTCACTGCTGTTGGTCATCTTTGATGGAGTGTAAATCCCAAGGATACCTTTTTGGAGGAACCATCAAAGGGCAATTGTGACTAAGCTTTAATCAAAATAGAAACATTGTTTCTAAAAAGAGAGACTTGGGGTGTGTTTTCTAGAGAATCTAATATCAATCTATGTTCAATCTATGATTCCAGCCATCTTGAATGATGTAAGGACCCCTTGCAAATCGTTTTTGAAAGGAACAAAAGGAACATTCTGTCAACGTTTGCTTTAAATAGAACTAGTAGTTTCTTAGAGGTATAACTTTGAATGTGCTTTTCGTAGGGTCGAATACTAAACAAAGATCCCCATAAGGGCCACCTTAGGTATGGTGCAAACATGTTGGATTTTTTTCAAGGGGTTAACTAAAGTACAGTTTTGACAAAGTTGGGTTCCACTAGGCACATTGATTTAAAAGATGATAGTTGAATGAATAGTTTACGACGATCGGAAGACGGTCGGTCGGTCAATGATGGCAACACATCGTAATACTACATGTATTTAAAAAAAACATACTATTATTTCCTGACCACTCAATTTGTAAATAGTTTTGGTTTTTATACGTATCACATACTTTCTTTTATTTGCAACAGATACTTTGCCAATAACCCATTTGACTGTGAAGACTGTGTTTTGGAAGACCTGAAAATATTTTTGGTGAATAATTCACTTGGAAGTGGTGCTGCAACGTGTAATGGAACCACGGATTATGTATATCAGTACAATTTTGAAAACTGTACAGGTTTGAATTAATTATGAATAACAAATAACGTAGTGGAAAAATAGACTTCTAATTTAAGTAATTGAGCTTGGCTATTGATAGGATTGTAACAGTCAGCGTTTACTGCCTTGGTATTTGAAACATGAAAATACAGATCAAACAAAAACAAAAAAAAAGACGGAAATCTGAAAACTTGCACGATCCCAATATGGATGAAAATAATTTAGACACAAAAACTGACGATTGTTCGTTCGGTGTAATAATATAGCATTTAACTATAAATCGGCAAGCGAATATCGAAGGAGAAATGAGGAAAGGGGAAATTCCAAAACCAAATCCAAAATCACGGAATTTCATGTCCAACACCAATTGAGAAATCATGACAAAGCCAAAGCAAATAAACAATTAAGGGCTACGCCGAGCGCAGCATGATACTACCGCAGCATGTCGACCACTGAAATTTCAACAAAAGTAGTTTAAAGTGAATGTGGACACAGTAAAGAGCTTGACACAATAATTAGATGGACACAAAAAGAAGCTTGACACAGTTATTAGCTAGAAACAAAATAGGGAAAAAATCAACCCTTTTGATCACTTACTGATAAAAAAAAACGTAAGCGCTATACAAAATATGTACTATCAACTAAAACTTTACATCCATAGAAATTTAAAGAAAAAAATTCCATCGAAATCTGATGAAAAATAAAGATATAACATATTAAGAAAAATTGCAATTTTGGCCCCTTTGACCCCTTGTAGCTCGGAAACGGTAAGAGCCACGCCGAATCCGTTGACATATTACTGAAAGCTTAGATCAAGAGGAATCCAAAGAAAAAAATCCCATCGAAATCCGATGAAAAAAATAAAGATTTGGCATATTTAGAAAAATTGCATTTTTGGCCCCTTGTAGCTCGGAAACGATAAGACCTACACAAAATCCGTTGACAACCACTGAAAGCTTAGATCAAGAGGAATCCAAAGAAAAAAATCCCATCGAAATACGATGAAAAATAAAGATTTGACATATTTAGAAAAATTGCAATTTTGGTCCCCTTGACCCCTTGTAGCTCGGAAATGGTAAGAGCTACGCCAAATTCGTTGACATACTACTAAAAGCTAAGATCAAGAGGAATCAAAAGAAAAAAAATCCCATCAAAATCCGATGAAAAATAAAAATTCTACATAATCAGCAAATTCGCAATTTTGGCCCCGTTCGGCCCCTCATAGCTGGGAAAGGAAACAAGTGATCAAAAATCTAATAGCTGAGCGCCATATTAATTTTTCACAAGGAATCCATTGAAAAAAACTGCATCAAAATCGGACTTAAAATTATAAAAAGCTAACGATCTTGTCATCAATGGGATCAAGGATTGTTAAGTACGTTATTAGATAAATGTGATTTTGATTCAGTCGACTGGCCACACTACTAAAGCATTGTTAAATATTTTATGTGTATTTTAAATGTTTTAAAAGTTAAATGTTTTTAAACTGTTAATGTTTTTGAAATATTGCATATCGATGTTTATTTTTTATCATACTGAACAATGCATACATAATTTTTGAACCTTAATTTCAAAATTCGATTGATAATAAAAGTGATGACGGGAGCAACTACAGAAAAAGACACGACAAGCACAGGTACAAGTACAGGTAAATAGAATGCTATTGAATTATGCTCTATTGATGTTAAAGCATTACAGTTTGGATTTAAACCTCCTTATTAATGACGTTTTCTTGACGTGGCATTCAATAAAAGTAGTTTTACCATATCATCTACGGACTAGAAGCAATGAATACGGACGACATTGAATTGACTGTGGGAGTAAAAAAAAAACAAAAACAAACAAACAAACAAACAACATGCTCCCAACTTTTGAGGTGCATATAGTTCCCGTGAGCATCAATCGAGAGGCGTCTGCTCAGATGCACAATACAAAATATGAACCTTAAAACCAACATATCCATGAATCCATTACAAGGTATCACAAAATATGATCTCATGTCGAATGCAGGACTTGATCCCCTTTGACTTTGCTAAAGTACGCCGAATACTCATGTAATTATGTGCATTTATTCAATATCAAAAAGATAGTTTGAACAATCATTTTTTACATAAAAACAAGGTATCTCAAAACTCGAATTAACATAATACATAAAAATCTTTTATTCAACAACGGAAGTTGATAATTGCAAGAACAAAACACAAGATTATGTGAATAAGTCTAAAGACAAGGCAAAAAGATGACACAAAAGACAGAAGACTAAAGACACGACACATCCACAAATCAATGGAACACTCAAAACTAAAGCATTAATCGTGTGAACTCCAAAAAAGCAAAGTGACAACATTTTGTTGGAAGGGCAAGCTTTTCCTGCCCTGCATAAAGCACCCGCTAAATGTCAACTTCCATGCAAAGTCTTGAATTTCTATGAATATCAATTTGACAATGTTCGCCTAAGATATCAGTTATGCGAAATATTCGAAAATTTTAAATATTACTGTACCATCTTTAACATCTTAAATATATAAGGTGTTGTTGTACAACTCTTTTAGACGATAATATTTATATATTACAGTAACTGTAATTTATATGCTAATAACGTATTTGTAGAATCTCTCACAAAATGGTTTACATTTTGGAAATATGTTTGTAGATGTGAACTGATTGGCAAACAGGAAAATATAAGTCTTACTTTCTCACTAAACTTTTTATCTTGGATTTCTCAAAATGGTTTGTACCAAACTTGATTGAACTTAATTGTTTTCTTCTAAGGACGGAATTAAATCTCTCTTGTTATTCAAACTTTTTTGTCAAACCTTTGTAATGAGGATCTTGTACCTGTAGTCTGCAGCTCTACGGGATTTGATTAAGATAATAAAAAGCACAATCATCCGTACCTGTTTTCTACCTAAAATTATTCCAGGCAGATATAAAAAGGAATTGAAAAAAGAATTAAAAGTTGCAGGCGAATAAAGCTAGCAATCAAGTTTGAGAACCAACGTATATTGTAAATTAGTATTCAGTTTTCAGAACGACACCGGACAAATATATACATATTCTGTCTCGATTCCTTTTATTCAAAACATTGATGTTGATAATGCAATTTTAGGAAAAGACACTACAAAAACAAGTAAATAGCATTGGAATTACTTATGCTTCGAATGAACAGCGGGTTCCAAATCTTATATACAATAAGACGATCAATTTGAATTTAAAGCTATTGATTTGTGACATTTTGTTTTACTTGGTGTTCAACATTGATAATTTTATCATAAAATTTAGGAATTGAATTGTAGATATGAACTTGAAAATAACATTGACTTTTGAGAATATTGGTATTAATGATATTGCAGATCTTAAAGAGCGTGTGCAAATTTTTTTTCTCTATCTTTGCATCATTTAAATGACAAATTAGTGTTGTGATTGAGTGAATTACATTAACGCTATTTAGATTTAAATTTATACCCTTTTAGTAGCCACAAAATAATATACCTCTCACTATTCGTAGCAGGTGCATACATATTCGAACTACTATAAGTCAAGAACCGACCATTTTAATGCTTAAGAGAACCTCTTTTAAATGTACCATCAGGCGATTTATAGTGGGGATATCATCGTATGCTGTAATACACAAGTATAACTCCCACGTACCGAGTATAGATTAATTAATCATTGGGTTTGAAACAACGGCAGTAGAATACCGAGGGAACACGGGAAGCAATGACCACGAAAATCGAAGTCAAAGACATGGCAAGAAACGGCAACAGGGAAAAACAAAGACAGAACAAGGACGTTAGATAGCTACAATGCACTGAAAGAAAAAGATAACATTAAGAACCAAGGAACTCATAGTGTGAACTAAGATGAAAACCGGGAGTGACATGGTGTGCTCCGGAAGGGTAAGCATGTTCTGCTCAGCTAGCGGCACCCGTAACACTATCAGTGAGTCAATCCAGGGTTGAGTCAAATCCGGTTATGTCAAATCCGTGCAGATGTGAAATCTATCTGAAAATGTCCGTTTTCATTTGGGACGAAAGTAAGAAAGGCTGAACAAATCCCTGACGAAGCAGCTTTTCATACAGTGTTTTTGCTGTATTAAGAATATAACTGTTTAAACTACTTGCTCGACAGTAAAGAATCAACTATGAAATGTACACTCCATAGGCTGAAGAGGTAGGTATAATACTGCTCAGAAAGGGAAAGTTCACAATTGGGAAGTTAAAATTATCACGTTTGTCATTAGATTTCAAACTTACATATTCGTCAATTTATATTAAAAAATCCAACTATGAAGCTGCAGTAGGTGTATCAGTAGTCTCATTAATTTCAAGCTCATCGGGATAGATCCGGTGTAAATATTTCTTGAATTTTGGATTATTAATAGAAATCACATCGTTGTTCATTGCTAGTTGTCGAGTACGCTTCATCCATGTTGTTTTTACTCATGGATGCGTGATCGTCAACAAATATAAAATTAACTGGCAAAGTGTTCTTTCAACTGGTACATCCGAAGCCCTAAAAACAAATAAAAGACAACCACAACATTTAAACAACCGCAGTGCACTTATCGAGTCAATGGTAAGAAAACTTGACATAACTAAATTACTAGCGAGATGAGATGATACCCTTGTTTAAGTAGCCTTCTAAGTATTTGTGAACAACCGGGCTCTTTCAAGGAAGTCAATTTATCGATTACAAGTCCTGGAGTAATGAATGAGTTTGGAGGTGTAAACTCCATGTGCCAGCGCTGTTGGAATGTTGCAATAAAGAAAAGGAGAGTTGACTGTTGAAAAAGTGAAGTCATTATATTGTCATATATCTTAGTTAGAAGTCTACCTTTCTTGTAAGCTCAAACTTTGAGATAGAAAATCTTGGAAATCAATACCCATTAAATTTACTAGTCCAAGCTTTATTACAATTTGAGTCTAATGATTTTGTAATGTTACTGACAAAACACATAAAATAAAAGTTTGTTTTCTGTATATATCAATACGTTTCGTAAGCTATCCTCGCTTATGTAATTAAGTATTCTTGGTGCCAATGATAACGCAACACTTAATTGTTTTATTTTTTTTCGCATAAATAACGATTTTTAACAAATTTAACTGCCAATTTATTCGCAATTGCATAAGCTTAAAAAATCAATTTTCTGCATGACTGATTTTTGAAACCACGCCATCCGCAATACAAGGCATGGAATGCACAGGAATGGGGTTTTGGCGCGAATTTATGCATGATTGGTTTTCTTTATTGTCCGCTACAAGGCTTAACCCCGTGAAAACATTTTCCCATCTTAAAGTTTTGGAACCGGTTTTCATTTAATCAATGAATGATAGGGGCTTTAACATTCCCAAAATGCCTTGTTTTCCCATTAACAGACATTACATTACCGTTACCGTTTTATCTTCTTTGAACCACGATGAATCAGTTTGAAATTTTGTTGGCTTTTTTGGAACCTTTTGGGAACATTTGTGCAAATTTTCAAATCTTTTTGATGTTTAGAATTTAAACAACTTGTTTACAAAATAAGAACTCAGAATTTGAAGATTGAAGCATTTTTCTTTAATTTTTCTTCAGAGTAATTTATATGTTCAGACAGTCTGGGAATTTTTATTTTGACCACCGAATCAAACGTTGATGCTTTGGCAAATTTTCAAGAGTTGACTAAAAATGCATAAATGCAAAATTGGCACAGTAATTTGGCAAAGAAGAATTGTTAAGCACGACATCGAATATTTCTAAAACATGAATATCAGGTTTTGCGTTTGCGTTTGGGCACTCAGTATATATTTTTTAAACATGCATGTAGGTGTTTCCTGTTGTCCCTTTTATTTCATAAGTTTGAATTTGCTGTATAATTTCGATTCTGACATAAATTTCTACGTTTCTAAAGCATTTACTGTCATGATAACATTCATTAGAGATTGTTCATTTCGTTTTTTTTTGCAGTGAATGTTGGTCTGATAGCAGGAGTAACTGTGGCTGCTGGATTGGTTGTTGGTACTGTGGTTATTGGTGTCTTATACTTTGGCTTCATTAAGAAGATGTTAGTAGAAAACAATTATTATAAAGTTTTAAATGTGAATATCTTCATTGTGCATTTAAGCTTTGGTTAAGTGTGAGGTGTGATCAGTTTTAGATCGTCAATATTATCTTTTTCTCTTCATGAAGCAAATTATTTACACTCATCAAATAACTGACATGGAAATCATAAAGACAACGTCATTGTCTGGGGATAATAGAGGGAGCAAAAGACATCAAGCACATCCATAGCGTGCCGATATGATATCCTAAACTTTATTCAGTTATTGTGAAATTCTTAGGTGATGAAATTATAAATCCGAATAAAAATAGTGTATCAGTTGGGTAAATTGCAATATTAACAAATATTGAGTATAAAACATTGAACAAGATATTTTTGTTTTGTTTTGTTTTTTGGTTTTTTTTTTTTTGTTTTTGTTTTTGTTTTTGTTTAGATCACTAAACTATGAGTGTGTTTAAGAAATACAAGTACTATTGATTTGGATCGGAAATAAATTTATTAAAGGTATTACTCTATTTAATTGACCTGACTGTTCATGGGTGAATTATATCGGGATTATTCGTGTTAAAATTGCCTACAAGACAGAGAAAGTTAAGCCACTACCAACCCGTTCAATGAATTCGAGTAATATATTTTGCCATTGGCAGATAATATTATGACCTTCTCAGTATGCAATGACAGTGTAAAGTCACACATGTTCTCATGTGAAGAACTGTTTCTATCTCCAGCTGGTTAATAGTGACAAGATCAGAACTAAATCAGTGAATGAAGGTTTAAATTATTATTCTGAAAACCTTGTTGCCAACATCACATAATTTTATTATGACAAAATTTTCTTAAGGACACTTTGCCAGTTAATTTTATGTTTGTTTACGATCCAGCATACATGTGTAAAATGGTATGGATGTAGAGTTGCTGGACTTAAAGCAATGAATTCAGCTCAAACCGCTGCTAGGGGTGCCTCGAACTTATCAAGAGGTATGATTAAAATTTATTGTGGAAGGACTCATGGTGATTTCAAAGTGAGGAAAAACAATTAAAGCGTTGTTCCTTTGCATGTATTTGTGGTAGAGACTGTCTCCATATCACTTCATGGCTTATTTAAAGCTTTTCTATCACAATATATAAAAAGATCATTATGCATCGCTAGAATTTTTTTTTGTCTTTTTACAGGAATGTCGTTATTGCGCTTTATAAATAGTTAACCAGAACACTTCTTTAATTTTGGAGGAGACACCTTGTGTCAGAAAAGATATCGAAACATGCTCTGAATGTTAAAATGTTGCAATATTAATACTACAAATTTTATCATATTTATGGAATACTTATAGTTGTATTTATTTTGAAAATTTTACAATAGACGTATCATTTCACTACAAGCAGTGAAATCAATTATCAAGGCTGTTACATGTAGACGTATAAAGACCTGTCATTTCTTGTAGTGTGTTGTTCATAAATGTATTGATATTTTTGTGCATATTATGGTGACTGTATAAATATACTATTATGTAAAAATTCTTTTTGAAAGGTAGTTCAAAATTACACACTGAGAAAAGAAATTTGTTTAGTAATCTATTGCGACATGATAAAAAGTAATTGGAGTGTATTTTTTCATTGCACGCGGACTTCGGTTACAAACCATGAAAATGTAAAAGCAGAACAGAAAAAAAACAATTTAATATTGTCCTTTATTAATTATAAATTTATTCTGTTTAATGGCATGAATAATGGGAAAGAAAGTTTCATGTCAAATTTATGAAATTGTATTTTTACATTTTTATATTGTGGAGAACAGTAAAGCTAGTTTGTGCGTTTATGCTTATATGTAAACATTTTCTGATTGAGATTCTATAATTATTAATTCACTTCTTTATATAGTTATACACGTTTTCTGTACGTGCTTTTAATATCGATTTGCTAGTATGTGTCTGGTTATTAAAAGTCTGTGATTACCTGATTAAAGTCTGTGATAAAAAATAGTCTGTGATAAAAAAAAATAGTCTGTGACATCAAATAATAAAGAATATTCAAACATTTTTACAAAAATGATTTTTTTTATCATACTTGCAGGTGCATAATTTTGAAATGTCATAGTTATAAATAATAAAATGTTGCAATACTTCCGAAGTCCGGTCTCATTGTTATCTTTACTAATAAAATTATGCATGATCCTTTTTATGCCTATAAAGAAAAAACTTTTTTAAGAACTATCAGATAAAATCACGTTATGGATGTAACACCGGTAAAGCATGGCATATTCGTTTACGCAAATTGTAGACAATGCGACCTATCAAGCAGATATTTCCACAAATGTTGATTATATGTTCATACGGGAAAAACTGATGACCAGAAGGCTATTGTCGAATGAACAAGACCTATGTTTACGAATAAATGACACTCGAACATCTCAGTTTGCATTGGCGGAATTTAATAATATTATGTCCTTTTTCTATTCAAATCAGCTTCAAATGAACCAAACTTTAGATTCAAACTTTCATCAGTTCATAATGGCATGGTTAACATAAGAATGCCAATCGACTTAATCACATTTTTTTAAATCAAATTTTGATGGAGTTCATACATGTACTGCTAGTTGTTTTCGTTCCATTTTTATACAACCGCAAAAAAAAATTAGAGGTCGTACAATATTATGGTGCTGTCGTCGACGTCGTCCGCGCCGCTGTCTGTGGACATTTTTGCTTTTGGTCAATTACTTTAGTTCTAGCTGATAAATCCTTATGAAATATTAACACAATGTTCCGTGGCACAAAAGAATGGCTGGTACTTGTTTTGGTTATATGTTTTTTGTCATATTTCTGTAGATTTTGATTGGGTTTCTTTTAATGTGCCTTCAAGTGGTGAATCTAAGAAACCTAAATATATTTGTTATTTTTATTCCGATTTTAATGCAGACTACTTTTGCAATGAATTCCTTATGAAAAATTAGTATGGTACATTACCATTAGATTTTTTTTTTTAATTCTCGCTTCCTCTCCAAACTATAAGGGGCTAAACGGGGCTAAAATGACAAATGTACAAGTCTCCTGAGCCGTTTATTTTTCATCGGCTTTTGATGGGATATATTCTTTTTATTCCTCTTGTAGTCAACGCATTTTGCGTCGCTCTTGCTGTTTTTGAGCCATAAGAGGTCAAAAGGACCTAAGTTGTAATTTTCCAAAAAAGGTAAAATCTGTATTTTTCATTGGATTTTGGTGGGATTTTGTATCTATAGATTCCTCTTGCTGTGAGTTTTGATTAATTTGTGAACAGATTTGATGTAGTTCTTACCAGTTTCGAGTAATAAAGGATCAGAGGGACTAAAATTGTAGTTTTTCCAACTATGTAAGATCTGGTTCAATTGGGATTTTTCTATATAGATTTTTCTTATTGTTATCTTAGTATGTCAAAAGATTTTACGTAGCTCTTCTATTTCTGACATTTAAGGAATCAAACGGGCATAGTTTTATGTTCCCTACAGTTTGTGTAGAGCTGATGACTGTGTCAAGCTCCTTATTGTGTTCATCTTATTACAATAAACTGCATTCGAGCTTAGCGTTGACATGTTTGGCACAAACACGTAAACAAATTATTCACATTCTCAACAAAACTCTTTCCAAGTTGTTAAAAATATTTTCATTGGTAGTAAATTATGTGCAGAACCAATCGTGTATTCTGACCATATCAATGACCAAATAAGGAAATGGAATGTACGTTCTACAAATAGTAAAACGTGGTTATGGTGAGAATAACAGAATAAAACATCGTCGTATAATACATAAGTAACTCGAATTTTTTTTCATAAAGAAAAGAATAGTGATAAAAAGTTACTAAAAAGAAAATCAACTGAGAACAATTGACGGATCCATGCTGTTGGGGTTTGACCCCTCCTTTTTTCTCGAAAGATGTCTTAAAGAAATAGGCAAAACTCGAATATATAAGCCCGCCCTTTTTATGAAACTAAACACATCTTTTTCTGGACCAACTGGTGGAAAAGAGTTACATTTGTAATTTTGAAAAAATCCTGCTTTGGTGCGATTCATCTGTTTTTATATTGGTGACAAAATGTGCAGTTGCAAAAAGGCTTAGAGTAAACATTTTATTCAGAAAAAGATGAATATTGGACGTGGACCAGCTCAAGCATTTAAATACCCTATATGATAAAATCCAACAAGATCTTGTATTTCAGAAATAGCTTTTTAAGATGGAAAGTCTTAAATTCTGTCTCAAAACAGTTTATTTTAAGGTAGCAGTTCAAAGCGAGATTTAGATTCGGGGAATATGTTGGTAGAAAGGCATATTCCACTACGCATCTTGATTGAAAAATGCGGAGGCAAGTTTGCTCCGCTAATTGAATAAATTGTGATGGAAATTCGTGGGTCTGACTATTCCGCGTTTGTATTAGTAGTACGATAGAGAAGGGTTTAAAAATTATTTTAACATTGTCTAACGGGAATACAAAGAAATACGCTTGCAGATTCAACAATTACATGTATACAGGAAATGCAACAAAGGAAATAATACAAAACAACACAAGTATCCAAATTGACACTAGCAGAGATAATTAAAGGAGTTGGTCCCCTTTTTAAAGAACAATGAACCCTTCAGTTTTAAGCAGGTCCATCCATCACACTCCCACCCAAACAGAAAAAAAACATATAAATGGTAAATGAAAGGCTATGGAGTAAATGCACACGAGATAAAGTCTCTACAAATACATGGTAAAAAACAAGCAATGGAAAAGTCACCATGAGGCCTTCAACAATGAGCTTTGCTCATACTTCATAGTAAGTTCAAGACGGCCCCTTGCACCGGGTTGAGTGGAATTCTTTGCTAATTGTCGAACCACGCTACATCCATGTCTTTCCTTGTCATGGATACGGGATTGTCAACAAACGTTATTTAAAACTTCTCTTACAATCACTGTCGTCTGTTGCCCGACAAAAGCACTATTGTCTTGAGGTAGTTGACGATGACAACATAAAGACAAACACAGAGCACTCATGAAGTCGATTGTAAGAAAACTTTGTATTAAAAAATAGCAAGATGTGGGCACTTTAAACAGATGGTCAGAATAGCATTTCGAAATTACTAAAATAAATGCCAAACTTTGAAGTATGAATAGTATATCCATATGAGAAATTCTCTCACGAACAAGTACACCATAACTGAAATGTATAGAGAGCATACATCTCTCGCGCGGGGAATCATTTTACGGACTCCACAATGATAAACAAAACAAAAAAAAACAGAAAAACAAAAACAAAAAACAACAACAACAAAAGAAAAAACAAAACAAAAAAAAACAAAACAAAACAAAACAAAAAAAAAACACAGACTCGAGAAACAAACCACAAATCTCTTTAAACATCTTCTCAACCTACAAATACATGTATGAACTGTTGATATCCAAAATTCCCGCCACGACTTCACAAATCCCAATTTTCCTGAAAAAAAATGACATTTTGTTGAAATCACCGAGTTAAATGGATAAAACTTGGCATAGTCCTTGGTGGTCTCTCCAAAATAAATCGTATGCCATCGATCGATGTTGTATGATGTAAAATATATACAAATGAGGCGGTTTTAATTTTACCGTATCCTAGAGGAAATTTTAGGATATAAAAAAATTGCCTATGCAAAAGATATCCGTCAATTTTCTCGTTTTCTACCAGAGTATTTTTAAGTATGAAGAATTTGTGTAACAAAATGTAACAGACACGTCTTTCGTCGACAAGTTTTACACAGTCACGAGCTTTTAGTTTAGAGTATTCCAGTTCTAAACCCGTTATCTTTATTGAATATTTACATCTTTTATATGCATCATACTTTACATTGTCATTCAAATGTCTTAAAACTTGTTAGAATAAAATTGATCATATATCAAATGCAAAAGTTTTTTTTTCTAGGATGCTATCTAAATCACGTGCATGTTCATAATCATGGTTTCTCACTTCAGTGCAAGCCCCGCCTCATTGTTATCGACAAGCCAATGAAAGTAAATGTTACGTTTTTGCTTCAAAACAATTTGTTGAAACCTTCTCATGGAACACCCCAGCGCTAAGCTTGGTCGCAGTTCATTGTACTGTGTAAAGCTCCTTATTGTGTTCATCTTATGACGGTGTTATGCTCTTAGATGTGTCCACATTCACCTTAGTCTGCGCTTGTTCAAATTTCAGTGGTCAACATGCTAGGGTAATATCATGCTGCGGTGGCGTAGACCTTTTTTATTTCCAGTTTTATCTCTCTATTGTCATCACATTTATGTTGCCTCTATGTTGTTTTTAAGGAGTGGATTTTATTCAATAGATGTGTCCCTTTCCTACATTGTTGCTTCTAAATTGCTTTGCAAAAGTTTTCCATTTACTTCAATGAGATAAGTATAATTTCAGTCAAAATAACAAAATATCAGAGTTACTGCTATCCCCCCAAGATGATCATTTTGACAAAAACGTATTTCAGGGCAGAAAAAGACTAAACATGATTCAAAGATGAAAGAAATATTTATAGAATTTTAGAATTTTGACGGAAAATATTCTTGATTTTACTAAAAAAATAACTAAATACCGAAGTTAATGTTAATTTCGTTTCTATATATTCTTTTAGACAACAAATGAATATTGACAGACAAATCTGCCGCACTCGATATTTTCAAGTGGCAATTCTGCTGTATAGGACCTCCAACCCCGACAGGCCCGACGTCTTGATCCTAACGGACGGTATTGAGTCATAGTAAAATATATCAAATCATGACTTTTGTCCATCTCCAAAGATGGTGACGATTTTATCAGAGAAAAGTATTTCAAGAGAATGAGCAGTAAAAGATTCAGAAACCTAAAAATGACAAGACTTGCCTTAAGGGATGATCTATATAAGATCTTGGAGGTAACAGAATTGGGAAAAAATTGGCAAAAGCAAAAGCTCCACTATGAAAATCAAAAGTAGGAAAATAAGGTATGGGCATTCCTCAAAATCAACAATGAGGAGGGTTTCTCAATGAACTTAGAGTACTGGGTGAGGCAACGATTCTTTTCTAGCACTTTGAGCTTCTTCTTGCTGAAAAATTCATGGTGGGCAAATTTACGGGTGTCTTTCTCCTCGATGATCTTCAACACGGCCTCATTGTTCTAACCCAGTCAGACCCTCATCCTTAACTATTTGACGGGGGGTCTTTATGGTCTCCTTGACCACTATCTTACCCTCCACTGGGATGGTTACCTCTTTTCCTCCTGCTTGATTGGTTACCTGATATGCCTCCAGCAGATACCAACCTTCCGAAGTTTGCCCTTTCAGAAGTACCATTTTTTCCTATCGAATAATATTCCCCAAACTGTTCTCTGCTACTCTGTTTGATGCTAACTTTCAAACTATGTAGATACCAATTTAACAAAAAGAAATTAGAGTGATCCCTAGCACTCCCTGTTTGACAATGTGAAAATGTTTGTCCTAATCGAAACAAATTTTAAAAGGGTTGTTGCTAGGTAGAATTCAAAAGATTAAGTGGTCTTCCAGATTTTCAGGAAATTTACCAAAACTTTGAATAAGATATACAATCAGTACAAATGTTTTAACAATGAATGGATATGTAAGACTTACAGTATTTTGATCATGAACGGAAACACATTAATTATTTTTAAATATTCGGAATTTTTTTTATTACATATAAAAATTTCGAAAAAAAGTATCAGTCTTTGACATTTTAAGGAAATTTACCAAAGTTGGAACCGGAATCAAAGTTCCGAAAAGCTTATTGTGCATCTACAGACTATAGGTGACATTCCTGATATAAAGTTAATTCCCAAATACAAAAAATGCAGGAAGAGTTCGCGTCGCATGCCTCCTGTTTTAATATCTTCCTTTTTGGGTTTTTGTCAAAATTGTTGGTTTTGGGGCCTTAATAAAGATTTTTTTTCATTTTGGCCTTGGTAACAATCTTTCTCTTTGGGTCTTTGCCGACGTCAAATAATTTTGGTTTCTCTTTTGCACCATGATTAGATATAAATTCGAAAGCTAATTGCACGTCTATAGGCTATATGCAACAACTCTACAACAAAATTAAATGCTCTCGTATCTTGTATGGATACATGTGGAGAACACAGTAAAAAACAATTCCAGTCCTTACGGTATCCTTAGTTTCGAGCTGTCTTAGAAGAAGCTGGTGAAGAAAATCAAATAAAGCGGGGTTTGATTAGTGATAAAATATCATCGATATAACAAAGCTGAAAGTAAAGGATTTGGCTATTTTTTTTTTTTATATATATCTATTTCGAAAAAGCCTTTCTATGAAATAAGCCTCCTAAGATCGACTAAAAGAGGTGCACAGTTTGTGCCCACTGAAATTCAGATAGGCTGTTGAAAATCAAGACCTCCGAACTAAACAAAAGTATTGTCGAACAGAAAATCCTTATATTTAATCATTTCTGGATATTTTTTCGATATGGGTCCGTAATTCACAGAGTGAGCTTGTTCTCTACAATATGAAAATTTTTTACAACAACTGCAGTTTTCTTCTCTAGGTATATTTTTTCTAGTGACTTTAATTTTATCTCGAGCTACCTACCACTCTTCTATTTGAATTCATCTTTATATTAATAAGAAAGCGTTTCGTTTTTTTTACGTTTTTATAAATTACCCAGATATGACGGTTAAATAGTATTTATAATTCAAAAACTTTATATTCTTGTTTTTAAAGATGACTTTTATTTTTGTACCTTAAAAGTCTTTGTCATGCAAGAGAGTAGTTATTTGATAGTTACGCAAACATTTTTTAAATTTTATCATTTTGATAAATGAAGAATTAATTCCTGTGGTCTTGTTATTGGCCTAGATACTTTTATTGAAAGCATTTCATCTGCAGACTATTTTAATTTTAGAATGTCATTTTCATTTCTTTTCATGCAAAAAGAAATTATGTTTAAAAGCTAACTGCAGGAGTCATTAAAGACGAGCATTTACTTGACAAAAAACGTAATATTTGCATTGCAAAGAAAATGTATAAAAAGATGAAATGACGTGCAATTACTGCTTGATGTGTTAACCTCTTTTATAGTTTTATAGTTATTCAACTGTATCTATTAACCAAATTTCATTCAATCCAAAAAAAAAAAAAAAATAGATAACTATATAAAAATTCTTATCATAATGAAAATATAAAGTAAATTCATATCCTGCTTTTAATATACATCTTCCATTTTTAATCAAAGTGAAATCGCACATGGTAATTTAAAATGTAATGGATTAATGTTAACGTTAATTATCTTGAAACATAAGGATTACCATCAAATAATTACTTATTACACATGCCCAGACACTACATATATTGCAACGTTTTGAGGCAAGTAATTTTAACAATGATTTGTAGAAAATGCAATTTGCACACGATAAGGGGTATTGACTTTGAAATGATGGACCCTACCCGAAAATACCTATTCTGCAGATTTTTAGAACCAAATTGATTCATGGAGACTAAAGTAATGAATCGTGTTTATCTAAGGGGTTATATAAGTATAACATTTTGAATATAACACATTTTTCTATATTTCGTTTTGATTGGTTAGAGCAAATTATATTGTAACTAAATTTATCAACGGATATTTTCAGCCAACAGTTAGTTAACCCGAAATCTCCAAATTTTCTCAGGAAATTATATATCATAAGCCGTTTGGGATCTAATTCCCTATATTTTAATATTAAAATTGAATTTCTGATATGATATAAAAATCAATTTTGTAATATAAAAAAATATAGATTTCTTAATAACAAAAAAAACCAATTTCAATTTTTGATATTGAAAAATGTTTTTTTAGTATTAGAAATTAATTTTGTAAAATTAAGGAATAAAACTGATTTAAAATATCAAAATCATTTTGCAACATTAAAAAGATTTATTATTTATGATTAAAATATGGTGATTTAATTGTGATAAAAAAACAAGCTGCTATTTTAAAGCTATCAGTGTAAATTAGAAGCATAACATTAGTTAACGTTTTCAAGGGTTAAAAAATTATAATGCCGCAAATTTAATGATCTTTGTTCTGTACCAATCTTTTCCTTTGCTCGATATCTTATCTAGATTTTAGGAATTTCTGATGACTCGTTTGATTAAGAGTTTGACTGGTAAAAAAAGCAATATACCATTTTACCTTTAGGTCTGACACCATAGTTCATTTTTTCACTTTTCCCACAGGGTTACATGTTAACATTTTCAAGGGTTGAAAAATTCTTAATATGCTAAAAATTTAATTATCTTTCGTCTATACCAAACTTGTCTTTTGCTTGATATCCTATCTAGATTTCAGAAATTTCTGATGACTCGTTTGATTAAGAGTTTGACTGGTAAAAACAAACAATATATCATTTTACTTGTAGGTCTGAGACCATAGGTCTTCTTTTTTTCACTTTTCCCACAGGGTTACATGTTAACGTTTTAAGGGGTTGGAAAATTCTGATGCTGCAAATTAAATGATCTTTAGTCTATTCCAAACTTGTCTTTTGCTTGCTTTCCTATCTAAAATTCAGGAATTTCTGACGGCTCTTTCCCGGGTCCTTTTTCCTTGACAGGCCACACCATTAGGTTACTGAAGTTAATAAGTCCAGAAAGTTCCGAGATAAGAAAAATCATACTGTCTCTACCTGGCCTTCATAAAAGTTCCTGATGACATATTTTGGAGGCTTTTTTCTACCATAAAAAGAAGCCTACACTTCTATTGTTCTAAAAAAATTCAGAAATACAAAAAATACCGATGTTGCATAGAAAACTGTAAATTTCGTTATGCTGTACACGTGTTTCAAGGAGTTACCTCTCATCAGCAGCATTAATATCAAATAATATGGAAAGCCATAATCCAAAAGCTGTCACAAAAAAGTACTCATTACCAAAAAAAAAAATCGAAATAGGAAGCCAAATCCAGTACCAAGGACATCTACCGAGTGCCATACACTGAATGAAGCCTCAGTATTTTAAGTGGTTAGAATTTTGATAAAAACAGTAAATTTGTATAGCACGAAAAGTAAAATTATCATGTCAGACAAGTCTGACTATCGGGCTTGTGAATACCCTCGGGGACCTCTGGTCCACCAGCAGTGGCATCGGCCCAATGGTTCAAATACAAAAAATACCGATTTTGCATAGAAAACTGTAAATTTCGTTATGCTGTACACGTGTTTCAAGGAGTAACCTCTCATCAGCAGCATTAATATCAAATAATATGGAAAGGCATAATCCAAAAGTTGTCACAAAAGAAGTACTCATTACCAAAAAAAAAAAATCGAAATAGGAAGCCAAATCCAGTACCAAGGACATCTACCGAGTGCCATACACGGAATGAAGCCTCAGTATTCTTAAGTGGTTAGAATTTTGATAAAACAGTAAATTTGTATAGCACGCAAGGTAAAATTATCATGTCAGACAAGACTATCGGGCTTGTGAATACCCTCGGGGACCTCTGGTCCACCAGCAGTTGCATCGGCCCAATGCAAAAGAATAAAAATAGGAAAAAAAATACACAAAAAGTACTAGGAACGAGAACCTTTGTACTCTGGCTTATAAACAGCTTAAATTTGTAAGATCAATAAAACTTTTAATTGGCCCTTCCTTGTCATATTTCAACATATTTTGAAAGCTGTTACATCCATCTAAAAGTTAAGTTGCCTCCAACTCTCAAATATACCTATCTTAATACCGAAGTTGCTGTAAATTTAATTTCTGCATAAAATCATGGCAAATCTTTCTGTACTCACTTATCAATTTCTTGTACTAAGCCTTGTTAATTAAATGCCAATTACTTTTTTTATACTACCGTAAAAAAGATGAGGCCGTTTTCATGGTATGATGCTGTCCTTGTCGTCGTTGTCGCGTCGTCGTCTGTAGACACTTTTGTTTTTGTCAATAACTTTCGTTTCAGTCGATCAATTGCTATGAAATTTTCCACACTTTTCCTTCGTAAAAAGGATGGCTTGGATTGGCTTTGGCTATTGTAGCCCCGACTGTTCGTAAAAAGACCATATCCCTTCATAAAATACATAAATGTTTACATATTTTGCTGTAGACTATTTATTTTTCATCGGATTTTGATAGGGTTTCTTTTTGGTGTGCCTCATCAGGAAATGTCCAATTATATCATTTTAACACATTTCAAGTCTCATGCATCGTTTGGTATTCACCAGCCCAGTAGTCAGTACTTCGTTGCTGACTCGAAAGCCGATTCTATTTGGAACCTTACAATATCTAAATTTTTGTAAATTAGGAGTATCTCCCTCATGCAAAGCTATGTCCTTAGCTGATTTTGGCTTTACATTTAGATCATATTGGTAATTTGTTCTCTATCAGTTTTTCAACATCTTTGAGTTTACGGTCTTCCAAACGTTTAGATTTTATCTGCACTGAAGAGACATAAGTTGTCGAAATGCGCATATGCAGAATTTAAATTCAAAGTAACTTCGGTATTTAGTCATTTGAGGTAAATAGGACCTACAAGGGTCAAATGATAAAAAATATCTTTTCTATTTTCGTATTTAAATGCAGTTTTGTACAATGAATTCCTTGTGAAACACACGAAAGGATTTTTTGACTCGATTCTTTTTCGAGCTATGAGGTAAGGTATAAGTAGTTGCTAACTGATTTGATGTACCTCTCAGCAATAAGGCAGACAGACAGGGCCGATATTGTATTTATGCAAAATATATTTTTTTTATATTTCATCAAATCTCAATGGAATTGTTTTTATACCTATCGAAGTAAGTATTTTTCTGAGTCAACTGATTCTGCGAAGCTTCAAAGGATCAAAAGGGCTAATTTATATATCAATGTGCGTCAAGCTAATAACTGTGCCAATCTTTTTATTGTGTCCGTCTAATTATTGTGTCAAGCTCTTCAACTTCAAAGTACATTTGTTTAAATTTAAGTTGTCAACATGTTGCGGTCGTATTATGCAGTGCTCGGCGTAGCCCTTAATTGTTTTTTTTTAATATATCTGAATAAAATAGACAAAACATAAAAGTTAAACCATTGACCTTAATCAAATTTAAAAGTTTTTCAAGAATGCCTATAAATGTTTGTTTAATTAAAATATTTGAAATAAATGAGATTTTTTTTTTAATCTAAAAATATAATACTTAAGTAGGATTAAGAAAAATCTTAAATTCTTGAAATTATTCATCTTTTCATCACATTTACTCATTTGTGTTGCTGAAATGCTGTGCCACTTCTACTATTATTAAATAACGAACTTACTAAGAGTTTTGTTTCTGCATATGCGCATTTCGACAACTTATGTCTCTTCAGTGCAGATAAAATCAAAACATTTGGAAGACCATAAACATGTGTGACTTTCAGTAAAATGCTTGTGATTTGTGTTTTATTGATAATGAATAAACAAAATACTTTATTGCCCTGTCACACATTAATGCACAGCACCAACGTGTGCCCAGCGTGTGAGAATATTTTCGTATACGCTTGTGTGCGTTGTATAAGTTAGAGGTACGTTCGTGACACGTTACAAACACGTCGACACACGTTGGCGTGCGTTGTTGAACGTAAGGTGCGTCGGTAAATTTTGAACATGATCAAATCTTCACGACGTTCGCCAACGTTTGTTGGAAAGTTATGCAGACGTTTAAAACGAACGCTAGAGGTGCGTTATGCACCCAATGTGTGCGATATGTAATAGTTTCGCGGAAGTTGTTTTAAACGTGTAAGGAAACGCAAACCGGGCGTCATTGTAACTAAGGAGTAACGCGTTAGCCGATGTTTTATTATAAAAATAATGGTTAAAGAGCAAGACAAAATTGCAAAGTTATGTAAACAGCTGATTTATTTCAGTATCATACTGACATATTGTTTTGAATTTTTTTTTTTTTTTTTTGAATCCATCCCTCCTGCAAATCTGTCATATTTTTCGGCTGCATTTCTATCCATTTCTATATTTGCAAATGAAATTGAGATGAAGAATTTCAAGCTGATCTTACGAAGATCGTCAAAACGCTTTACAGACGCTCTATGAATGCTAAAAGAACGTTATGGATGCGTTCGGTATACGTATAGTACGCTGGTAAAACGCCTTTGCAACGTTGACATAGTAACGCTGTTACACGTTTTATGAGCGTTACAAACAAGTTATGGATAAGTTTTTCGTGTGTTGTAGGCCGTCAGCCGAACGCTATTAATGCGTCCAACAAAATTATTTCTTCAATTTCTTCGGCGTGTGCAAACGTTCTTACGAAAATTCGCGAACGTCGGTACACTTTGGCTAGAACGTTATAGTGTGACAGGGCCATAAAATTATTTAAAAAAAACAACTATTCTAAATGAGATTTCCCAAGAAAAGTTTGAATAGATAAACAATATTAGATTTAAATTTACGAAGAATTTAAAAAATGTACATATTATATCAAACGTAAAAATATAATTGAAAAATAAAAGATGGGGATGGGGACGGTCCTAGATCGTCGACATTGCAGTTTTCAAAGAAATTGGCTTAGATGTGACGTTTTCCGTCATATGTGAAATACAGGTAAAATTTCTCCATATAGAGCAAAGACAAATGTGTGGTGCATCAACAAATGTGAAAAATGGTTAGGGGTAGGAAATTAGGGACCACTTTATCAACAAATGTATATGCAAGTATAAATATTAATACATGTACATATATCTTTTCACACCGCTGAAACATTAGTACAACTGCGAATGTCGTCTTGTGTACTTCGCTGCTCTCTAATGTACCCGTTTCTTCATAGGACTTGTATTTGGTGCATAAAATAAGTTCTAATTAGATTTATATTTGATATCAAATTGTTTTGAATGCAAAATTCTGTAGCATAAACATGTGTGGAATACATGGTTGTTCTGAAAAGTATAAGCTGAAAATTTAACTCTTTTTGATCAGTATTTTATACTTCTTGTAAAAAAACTGAGTCGTTTGATTTTCAGCAAAAACTGATGATAGAAAGAAAACTAGTATTTGAAATTTTAGAAACATCTAACGTTCCATTCTTTCTAAATTTATAATTAAGTGTCAAAATTAATAGAATTCCTGAATATATGCTTTAAATCACCTCCCTTGCAAGAAATCTGACTATAACATCTCATCATTATTTTAAGATATCATTGCAAAAGATTGTACAGTAAATTCACTGGTGAAAAAAACTGGACTTTGGGTGATGGGAATGAAAGGATATGGCGTAAATGCACATGAGACAAAGTCTCTACAAATACATGGTTTAAAAAAGCATGTGTTCTTCCTCTTGAAGTCACCATGACTTGGGTGGTTGTTTTCCTGACAAAAGGAATATTCATTTGCTGTTTGAAAAATAATATTTAAATTTCAAAAATTTAATCATACCTATTGGTATGAATATTTTTATTTATTCCAGTAATATAAAAGTGAAAAAAAGAGTTTTTCCCATACCCCATGGTCTACCCCTGAAGTGGTTGTTGACCAATATATTGCATTTTTGAGTGAAAATATGCACCACCTGCCTCAAAAACCTTCATGGCCAGTAAAAAATCCTCACTTTGGCCCCAAAATCTGTAACCAAATTCATTTAGTTTTGAAAACGGCATGTAATGACCTTCTTACAAACACAATACACAATAATGAAGAGTTATTTCGTTCTGAACAAATCAGTATCCATTATCTGAATGTATTTATGAATGGATTGCTAAAAAGCGACTTTCGAGATAGGACCTCTTGTGTGGAAATGATCGCCTTGAATACCAGTAAGGAGGAACAATCGGATTCCTGGCCTATTGATATAAATATAAACCACTTTAAGAAATTGAAGTATTTTTTTGTTTTTTGTTTTTTGTTTTTCGGTTTTTTTTTTTTTTTTTTTTTTTTTTTTTTTTTTTTTTTTTTTTTTAACAAGAAATTGAAGTGTTCTAATTATAGTCCTACATGACATTTTAATTGAAGAAAAAAATTTTCGGATAGATTAAATATAAAATACCCTCGGTTCAATGTTCAGTGTTATTTTTTTTAGTGATTCCCTCTGATTGTATTGATGTGGTAATTTTTTCGTATAGTTAAAGAACTTTTTCTGGTGAGAAAAACTCAAGGTCCCGTATTTTAGTGATTCGATGATGAAAGGCATAGGTTTTGATCGTCTTTGAGGTAATGATAAGCATACATCTGTATCCAAAAGTCTTAAGCACTCTTGAATAATCTTTTTATATTATTAATATCAGTATTGAGTTATCATTGTAACAAACAAACCTAATCAAATTTGTAGAGACGTGTCCAATAATTAAACAACATACTTAGAAAACATCTCAGTAACTGCAAATCTATTTTTTTTTAGATGGGTAATTTCGGTAACTAATTTATGATTAGTTAGATTAAATCAAAACATTTTGTACACCATAAAAACTATGTGTAACAAACAAAATGACAAAGTTACTGTAAATATGGCCATTTCGTCTAATTATATCTCTTCTTCTTTTCGGTGTAGATCAAATCAAAACATCTTTTATGTGAAAACAAAGTATATTCGACAACTGCAGTAGATTAATGCAGGAACAAATCAATAGTTAACATAGGTCAAAGTTCAGAGACAAGGCAAAAACGAGAGCACCGGAAGACAGAAATCTCAAGACACTACACACCCACAAAACACACGAATACGACAAAAAACAACACTTAAAACCAAGGCGCTAATAGAGTGAACTCAATAAAATAGAGTGACAACAGTTGCTTCGGGAGGGTAAGCTTGCCTTGTCCTACATACAGCAACCAAAAACCTTCTTTGAATATTCTCCCCTATAAAAATTGCAAATTACGCTAATTGAAGAACGTATATGACTAATTGGGTTTGTTTAATATGTTTCAATGTTTGATTATTATAATGAAGATCACAGGTTATAAAGATCGGTATATCTTTTTGATGTTTCCTCTTCGCACAAAATCCTTTCAACTAAGATTTGTATTCATACCTTTTAAACAGCAACAAAATAATATACCTCTGGCTGTTCGTCGCAGGCGCATGCAAATTCCAACTGCTATCAGTATAGAACCGACCGTTTTGATGCAAAAGAGAAAACAATAGGTCAGAACCCCTACAGTGGTACCATCAGAAGGAATTACAACATATGATTTCTAGTGAGGATGTCAAAGAGTACTCAAATACTCTAGTATCGCTTGTACAAACCGAGTAGAAATTAATTAAATTGGTACTCGATCACTCGGTGTTGTATTTTGATTGCAAATCTCTTGAGATTGCCCGTAACCAAGGTAAGCACTAGTATGTAAAAACAGCAACTGAATAACCATTAAAATGTTTCTACTTCACAGATGAGAATTGATATCTTTGTGTAGATCCAGAGTTTATTTATGGACTGACTAAAACCGACTGTGACAAAACCGGACTTTTCACTGGCAGCGAGACGGGTACCTTTTCGGGGATACTCCCGGTTTTCAGCGGGAATTCACATTGTCAGTGCTTAAGTTTTTTGTTGTCTTGTATATCACACTGTCATCTTAGTAGTATATAGGTGGTTTTCGGTTAGCATTTGAGGTGGATTAGGTGGATTACGGAAGTGACGTCACCGGAAGTCATGTGACCGGAAGTATGACAGTAGTGAATCTCATCTCTTTGGCCCCATAGGGCCTATGTTAAATTTCATTTTTCCATCCCCCGTGCAATCAACCGTGACTTATACTTTCAGACCATTTTTTTTATCCTGCAAATGATTCCAATCAATAATAGAATATGTAATGACGTAACGTGCAATCAGCCGTGAATTACCTTTGATTCCTAATTGGTGTATTTATATTTATAAAAATGAAACAATAAAGTGAGCCCCCTTTTAAAATGATGAAGTTAGCCTCTGATACTTTTTGGTAGCCTCTGATACTTTTGGTGTACTGGTCCCTTTAAGAACAGATGTTTTGAAAACCGATTCGTTCAACCGTGCAGATGCATGAATTAAATTGTCATCATTGAAGGGATTAAAATGAAAGATCAATACCTTACAATAACTTACACTTTTATTCATCAAAAGGCCACAATGGCGTATAAATAAAATAATTTAGTTAGATGAAAGAGCGACAATGCCATCTTAAATTAGCGGTCATTCTATTGGTTTATCCTGTTTTTAGTTCTTTCTTGTGTTGTATTTCAATTCAGTCAATTTTTATCTTTTTTTTTTGTCCAGTACTTCAATCTTTTCTATGTACTTGTGTTTAACTTATAACCTTAACCCAACCATTGCGTTCGTATCGATTTATTTTTTTGTGATACCCTTTTACCCTTTGTCTTTTGTCTCAGTTATCTCCCCTTTGTTACCCCAGCTTTTGCATCTGTTTATTGTTTTATTTCGTTCTGTATCATTATTGATTTTTTTCCTTTATTGTTTCCTGTATCTATATACTTTTCAATTAGGCAATAAATAATACACTAATTTACATATATACACATTTTATTTTCCCCGTCATGAAGCAGTTATGGGTCGGGAATGGGGACTGGGAGGTTCCTAAAATATAAANGGGGGGGGGGGGGGGGTTGGAGGTTCCTTAAAAACTATTAGAAAAAATAATAATAAAAAATTTAAAAAATCAAAAATGAATAATAATGTGTTTTTATTGCCCTTTTTTTCCTCCTCTCCCTCTCAAATTCCCGAGACGAGCACGCGAGCAGCACGAGCAGCGAAATGAGCACACGAGCAGTGAAAACGAGCAGCGTGAGCATTACTTTAAACGTCTAATCAATAGCTTTTCGCTCCGCACAGCGGCTGCAGCAGGCAGCAGCAGCAGCAGCAATTTTCCCGAGATGAGCACGCGAGCAGCACGAGCAGCGAAA
>MJUU01017598.1:40431-50687 GCA_002080025.1 Modiolus philippinarum | reverse complement strand
CAGCAGCAGCAGCAGCAATTTTCCCGAGATGAGCACGCGAGCAGCACGAGCAGCGAAACGAGCACACGAACATACCCTTAATCAGTGAATATGTAGCTTTTCCCCACCGCACAGCAGCAGCAGCAGCAGCAGCAATATTCCCGAGATGAGCAAGCGAGCAGCACGAGCAGCGAAATGAGCACACGAGCAGTGAAACGAGCACGCGAGCAGCGACATTCCCAATCTGACCGTATTTAAAGCTTTGTTCTGTAAAATATCGTCATTCATACTTCGAATCCAGAGAGAGGAAGACGTCCATAATGTATCACTGCGAACTTTGTGAATACACGACCAATCGTCACTTCAGTCTCGTTCGCCACAAGAATCAGAAACACGACATGGAAGATACTTTGCCAAATGAATCGGATACAGAGTCCAACGTATCAGAGGAAAGCAATCACGAATCTGCATATAGCAACGAGGAAAGTAACGACTCTAATACGTCAGAAGAGTCCACCGACGAAAGCACTTACGATGAAGATGACAAAGAGTCTCCATGGAAGCTGATCGTGAATCAAACATTTGACAAACTCGAACCAGAATACACCGAGATAGTAGAAGACTTGATGGAAGAAGGACACGACTCCGAAAAGGCTCGTTTAGCCGCATATTAAGACATGAATAAACTTTTTAGAGACCATATGAGAAAACAATACCCGGAAACGGTGTTCTGGATGTAGGATTTCAACAAAGATCCAATTCACAAAAAGATCAGAGATACAGCCAAACGTTTAAGAGATGAAGAAGACTACGAAACCAGGGAATCTTGGCAATATGCAGTGAAGAAAAGAAAATATCTGTTAGATGACGTATTGGGCATGTTCGAACCACCACCAATCGAAGACAGCAACGAATCGATGTAAAGTCACAGACGAAAGGGGGGATTGGGTAATGCGACCTATCCTTTAAGATAGCCAGTCACAAGCCTGGATACAAGCAGAGTGCCCCTTGGTTAAAATTCACCAAATGACCCCCTGTCAAAATTTTTAGCCCCCCTTTTACACCCATACTATTAGAGATACTACCTCAAAAATCTGACTATTCGATTTAGATGCATAAAGTTACCCCGAATACATATATGACATCGCTATAGTACTTGACTAAGGAAAAAATGAAATTTGGGCCATTCCCGAAATTTTGGACCCCTTGTAGCACCCCAAATATTAGAGACAGGGCTAAATTAATGTCACCATTCGATTGAGTTGGTCAAAGTTACCCAGAAAACATATATGACACGTCTTAAGTACTCGACTAAGAAAAAATCGTATTTTGGGCCATTCCCGAATTTTCGGGTGCCCTTATCTCCAAACGGTAAGAGATAGAGACTTGAAACCTTCACCAATCGCTGTAACAGCATAAAATTACCCCGGATTGATATATACATTGTACGGGAAACGAACGATAACTCTGGAAATCGAGAAAAACTAGAGTAGTAATGGGCACAGTTCACACCCCCCTTTTTTTACGCAGTAAAAAGCTAAAAAGTTATACTTTCGAACATGGGGAAAGGCTCCCATTGGTCCGTTCAAACTTGATACGATTTGAAATCGGGCGCGCAACGCTCCCATTGGTCCGTGTTGAATATTTGAATTTCAAATCTGGAGGGAAACGCTCTCATTGGTCCGCTTGGAGTGTCGTCACTTCCGTTGACGTCATACTTCCGGTTGACGTCATTTCCGGTGACTTTACACTTCCGGTCACATGACTTCCGGTGACGTCATACTTCCGGTCACGTGGCTTCCGGTGACGTCACTTCCGTAATCCTCCTAATCATCCTCAAATAATAACTGAAAACCACCTATATACTACTCATCTTTTAGTTTTTTCTTCGTTGATGATGTGTGACGGATGCCATGTGTAGAGCAGTGAATGCCATCTGATGATACCTCACGCCAAAAACGATAACACCAAAAGACCAAAGACTCTGAAATAGTTAACTCTCACTACACATATCACTTTAATTTTGTTATATATCAATAGAAGTTTTACGTTTAAGACAGTTTTATATTTTAGTACTTTTTAATCGAGATTTAAGAGGTAATGTTTAAATAACCTATTAAACCAAAATGGATGCAAATTAAGTATAAATCTTTCCCAGGGAAGTTGACAGTTGCAGGTATTAAGTGCACTATTAATTCATTCAGAATTTACCAAGTCTGCTGGAATAAAGTTATTATTACAATTTGTCATCTCTTCCAACCCAAGACAAAACCATTTTATCGATCATTCTAATGATAAATAAATGAAAAAAAATATTTATTTGGAAGAAACATCTAAGCACTTCAGCTGCAACGGACACAATGACTTTACCACTCGTCTTCTATCAAGGTATAAATCTTGACTATCCGTGTTTAGCATTATCCCGTTCAGTCTCAAATCAAACAGTTCTTTTCAAAGATCAGCCTAAGCACAAGTTACACATTAGCACCCAAATGATCGATTCTTGTTACTTCTTTGATAAATACATTTATCATGTGTGCTTTGAAAAAGTTCTTTTTCTGAATCTGTTGAATATCAAACCTACTGATTTATTTTGATTCCTCTAATGGACAAAAATGAAAAGATATGGAGTAAAAGCACATCAAAGTCTTTACAAATACAAAGTAAAACCAAACAACTGACAACAGTTTTAAGAACGTTGTTCTTTATGTCCATATTATCAAACTATTCATTTGAATTGTTAAATATTCAATCTTTTGTACTAGGAACATTGAAATCAATTTATATACATGAAACAATCGAACCAACTATATCTAAGCTTAATTAAACTGTAGTCAAATGATAATGTAATTTTATTTATAAACACATAAAGTTTCAGTTTTTTTCTGTATACATCTATGGGCTAAATAAGCTATCCTCGTTTATGTAATTAAGTATTTCTCTTAAACATAAGTATTGATACGTTGTATCATTCGCTCGTATTCCTCATTTCTGACAAAGATTTCCATGTTTCTAACTCATTTACTGCCATGACATATTCTAATTTGAAATTGTTTTTAACAGTGAATGTTGGTCTGATAGCAGGAGTAACTGTCGCCACTGGATTGGTTGTGGGTACTGTGGTTATTGGTGTCTTATACTTTGGCTTCATTAAAAAGACGTAATTAGGAAAAATTTATTATAAAGTTTAAGGATGTAGTAAGGTGAAATTAAGTAAATCTACGATTTTAAATTGATACCATAAATTGAAATAGCTTTGGTAAAGGAATAATTTCGGCTAAAAATATTGATAGGTTATGGACTTCGTTTTCAAGATATTTCACATTTTGAAAAATGGCGGGAAAATGCTCTCTTTGACTTTTGGTATAACAAGGAATCATTATTGATTTCTTTCACATGGAAGGAAAATCTACATTATAATGAAATTATGCTTACAGTCCTTAAATGAGCTACAGAAGCCTTTGATGACTAGAAAATTAGGTGTAATGGGGCAAAAAATATTACATAGTGATAATGGATAAAATCCGAGAAATCCGAATGGCTTTTAGGAATTTCAAAAACCTCACCTTGCTACATCCTTAAATGTAAAGATTTTTTACTCTTTATTGTGCACCAGAGCTTTAGTTAAGTGTGGGGTTAAAGTTGTAAGTCGTCCAAATTATCTTATTCTCTCTTTAAAGCAAATAATTCCTTCTTATCAAATAATTGACGTGCAAAAATTATAATCAATTAAATTAGAAATTATGCATCCGAATAAAACTAGAGTATCGCAATATTAACAAATATTGAGTATAAAACATTGAATATGATGATTTTGTTGGTTTTTGTTTTTTGTCTTTTTTTTTTTGGGAGGGGGGTAAATGTTCATCATGTACAGTATACAGCGCAGTCTGGCAATAATGATCAATACAGAATCTAATCTTTCATTTCATTAATTACTGTTGTTCAACTATAGAAAGGGTTAAACAGCAACAGTGCGGTTATCGAAGAGAACTTATATGTTAAACACTTAATCTGTAGAACAATGATAATCAATCTCTTGTAATTAATTGATTTCTAGATGACAATGATTGGAATTTCACAAGAACAAACATGACAAAGCTTTCAGGGATATTTTATGATCATTAAGCGAAACATTCAGTTGAAAATTTATTAGAGGTATATTTTGCCATTTGCAGAAAATGTTATGAATTTTTCAATACGCATTAAAATTGCGAAATCCCACATTTTCTCGTATGATAGACGTTTTTTATCTCCAGCTAGTCAATAGTGACAGGACCAGAACCAGAAATAATTCAAGTAGATTGAAAATCTCTGGTAAACTTGCGAAGCCTTACGGTCACAATGTATAAAATGATCTAAAATAATAATAATACCTTATATATCTATTATATTGTTACCATTATTTCCTACCCACCGCACTGTTTATCGTGTACTATGTTACAAATATGGATTACGATCTGGTTACCGAAAGCTGTATTATTATAAAGCCTAGGTGGTCGAGTAGTCTAGAGTGCTGGATATAGTGTAGACGGCGTTGCCATAGATACCAATAATATATGAGTTCAAATTCAGCCGTAGACCTTGCTTATTACCGATTCTAACGGGTATAAAAAGATAATTTGTCACCACTGTCGGCATTCGGAATCATATATTCTACCTTTGCAGCTCACCTTACTGTATATAATCATTCATGAAAATAATATTTTTTGATTCGTTTTGCTTTTTTTTTCTAGGAATGTCGTGGACCACTCTTCGTAGAAAGTAAACCAGAGGACTTCTGGAATTTTTGACAGGGCACTTTGTGTCAGAGAAGATATAATTACATGCACTGAAAGTTTCCAATATTACAACACGTAAAACCAGAAGCTTTATTGTATTTTTTCCCTTAAGTTGTATCTATTTTAAAAAGTTATAATTTTGCAATATACATGTTTGTATCATTTCATCGAAAACGTTATACATTATGCATGCAAATTATCATGTTTCATGTAGACTTAAGAAGACTTGCCATTCTTTTTATTGTGTTGTTCATAAATGCATTGTTATGTTTATTCATATTATGGGGACTGAATCAATTTATAACTATGTAAATTCTGTGTAAAGGAAGATCAAATTTCAAGAATCAAAATATGTACACACAGACAAGATATTTGTTTACTTATCTATTACGACATTGGAAAAGTAGTCGGGATGAAGTTTTTATTTTATTGTAGGTGGATTTCCGTTACAAATCATGACAATTTAAGGTGGAAAACAGAAAAAAAACTTAGTATTGTTCTTATTCTCATCATAAGTTTATCCTGTTAAATGGTATGACTGGTGAGAAAGAAAGTTTAATGTTAAAGTTTCCACCTGATTTGACTTTTTGTCTCATAGATTTTAGCTTTTCACAACTCTGTTCTGTAATTTTGTTATTACCCCGATTGCACTTTTGCGTTTTAATATTGATGTGAATAGTAGAGCTAGTTTGTGCATTTATTTATTCTCATATGTTAATATTTTCTGATTGTACTATTCTAGAATTCTTAATTCACTTCTTAGAAATACAGTTTCCTATACGCGCTTCTGTGTAATCCCTTACGAGATATTTTTTTCATAATATCGACTTGCTAGTATATGTCTGCTTATTAGAATGTCTTGTGATCTCTTTATGAAAGTCTGTGATATAAATGTAAGTCTGTGATGGCAAATAATAAAAAACAAATCACTCATTGTTATAAAGATCTTTTTGTTATGATACTTGGATGTACATAATTTTGTAACAGTTAATGTCCTAGTTATATTTAGTAAGAAGCTAGGTTTCATTGTTATCTTACTAATAAAATTCTACATGTGAAGGATTTCTTTAAAAAACTTATTTAAAAGGACTGTCACACAAAATCACGTCATGACTATAACACAAATGTGGCATATCAATTTACGCAAATTTATAAATAAAACGGCAAATTAAGTAGATAATTCCACAAATGTTTACTATGTTTATATGGTAAAAACTGATGACCAGTAGGATATAGTCAAAGGAGCAAGACCTAGTTTTACAAATGAATGATACAAGAACATCTCAATTTTGCATTTAATAGTAGAATTTATGAAGCTTTTATTTCTTTTTTTTTATTCAAAACAGCTTCAAATAAATCAAACCTTAAATTTAAACTCACATCAGCTCAGAATGCCAATCGACCTATTTACAATTTTTATACATCCAGTTTTTGTTGGAATTCACACTGCTATTGCTTGACGGAGACGATCCTCTAGCTCCATTCAATGGGTGTATATTTTTCAACTGGTACCATTGTCACGTGTTTGTTCTACTGTTATCTATTTTAATGAACTTAACCTTACTATTACAGCCAAACTTTTACAACAAGGTTACATATAGCATAAGTTGTTGAATACATATATACATCGGCAAACGAATACCGAAGCAAGAATGAGGAAAGGGGAAATTCTAAAATCATAATCCAAAATCACATCAAGTCACAGCAACACGAATTGAGACAGTATGACAAAGACAAAACAAATAAACAAACTGAACAAGAAAGCCACAAAACTAAAGCACTAGCAGTGTGAACCCATACAAAAACTGAGGTATCATCAGGTGCTCCGGAAGGGTAAGCATGATGTGCTCCAGGGGTGGCACCCGTCACACTGCCAGTGAAAAGTCTGGTTTTGTCACAGTCGGTGTTGGTCAGTCCGGTAACAAACTCTGGATCTACCCAAAGATATCTGTTCTCATTTGTGAAACCGAAAAATTGTAATGGTCTGTCAAATCGTGGTGACGATCGTAAAACTTCTGTAGTGACAGTTGCAACAATGACTGAACATACCCTTGATGTATAAGTTATTGAGACAGTAATTTCGCTCTGTTGACAAAATCGCTGTACAAACTACAGGCACGGCAATAGCGAATCAGGTGTGAAATGTACACGCCATATGCCGGAGAAGTGGGAATATTACTGCTCAAAAACGGGAAGTTCACTATTGGAAAGTCGAAATCATCACGCTTGTCGTAAAGTTTTGTTTTCAGACGTCCAGAGTTGTAATGTAGAGGTATAGGTCCAGTTATGATGCTGATGATGGTGTATCAGTGGTCTCTTTTAAGACTTTTCATAATAGATATGAACATTTGATATCTAAATATGACGTTACTCGAAACGCATTTCTTTTTACTGAAATATTGTTAAAAAATGGCAGAAACTTATAAAAAAATCCAGAAAAGTTGGGACGTTACTTTCATTATTTACGTAAAAGAGGATATTGACAAAGTATTTTGCTTGCATCCGTTACACTAGCTTTGAGATCTAGTGACCTGAAAATTGCACACACATGCTGGCTTCTCACTAATACTGCCGATGTCTACTGATTCTTGAGCAAACACTCGCGAAGTTAAGAGTTTGATTTCTCTTCCGTCTTGCCAAAGTGTTTTGCCAGCAGACTAAGAATCTTGGGCTAACCCGTGGATGAGCGGCGAGCACTCCTTGAATAAACAACAAAAGGATATGGATTAAATGTATATTAGACAAAGTCTATGAATACATGGTAGATCAAAGTGAAGAAAAAAACGCTTTTATTGTTGTTCTTTATCTTGAGGTCACGATGAGGCCTTCAACAATGAGCTCTGCTCATACCTCATAGTAAGTTCAAGACGGCCTCTGCATAGTTTTCAGCGGAATTTTTTACTTATTGTAAAACCACGCAACATCCATGTCTTTTCTGGCAGGGTCGTCGACAAACATAAATTAAACTGGCAAGGTGTTCTTACAACCACTGTCATCCCTTGCCCGACAAAAGCACTCGTATCTTAAGGTAATGGACGATTAGAGCTTATAGACAAACATAGGGCACTCATCAAGTCGGTTGTAAGAAAACTTGGCATAATATAAAAGTGAGATGTGGACATTTACCCATCATTCAAATTTACGTATTGTCATTTTCTCTCCTTTCAAAATTGTGGTCATTGACTTAGTAATTTAATTAAACTGCATACTGTTTGAAAGCTGAACACCTTAGGCACTGCAGACATATCTATTTATCCCTATTAGATGTAAAATAATTGTTTTGGAAAAATTGTCAAAATGACCATTTCACGGGTTGACAGTGGAAGCGATAGTTGAAGTTTGCTAGTTGTTTACTTCCAGTGGAGTGCATTTTCTTAGATCAGTTGAAATTTGCACTTAATTTTTTTTCGGAGGCTCATGATATTTCTAATTGATTAGGTATGAAATTTCGCTTCACTTAAACGACAATAAATGTGCTTTGATTCTCAAAAAATGTCCAATTTAACAAAGACAAATAGGGCAAAATCAATTGTGTACAATACTTTTTTCCTGGAAATGCACAAAAATAGATTTTAGTCCCACTTTTTTTTTATTTTGGCATAAAACCCTCGGGTTTGGTCAAAATATACATGTGTTACCTTAATTTGTCCTGAAAAACATTATATTATCCTTTAAGAATAATAATTTATATATCCTTTCAAATTGAGTATTATGTATTATTTATTTATTTCGAAAAATTGGAAACAACAGTAAATATCAATTGCATTTTGCCGGGAAATTTTATTTTCCATCTTGACATACATTCCATAGACTAAAATATACAAGAAATAATGTTGCATGCAAAAGAGATATTAAATAGCACGATGCAACCTATTGAAATTTCAGACCACAGTTTACATTTTCATGGTGTCAAATCTTGACAAGATATATATTTTACTTTAACCTTGTAAGACATTGTACCAAAGAATATATAATTTCAAGAACATCAACAGAAACTTGTTTAAACTGAGAATACGCCTATTTTATGCTGCAAAAGGATGATATTTCTGAATGATGGAAAGGAATTTCATATTGCACTTTACATCTTTATAGGTCGACTTTATTTAGCATTAAAAATACTTTCATTTTTGCGATACATCTGTACATCCGCAACGAATACCTAAGCAAAAATGAGGAAAGGAGAGTTTTTAGGGCAATTACATCTCTTAGGCCAAGTATTCCAAACATCGATGAAATTTACAATTTGACCTCCTATTGACTATTTAAAGGACTTAATTCTTCTTGTTTGCAAATTATGGCTTAGTTTAAAATCTAAATACTAAATAAAAATTATTTCAGTGCAGGTGTATCACCGGAAAACACATGACTTGGATTATTTGGATGTTTGGAGAATTGGTTGGGGGAGTGGACCTTGTCACACAGTTAGTTAAGATATATGTCTTCCATATTAAAGAAAGATATTAAAAGTAAATGGAATCCCCCGAAAAGTAAAAATGAAAATTTGGAATCATTCATTAATTTGGTTAAGTCGGACGCAAAGGCACTTGTCACAAATAAACGAAAACGCAACCTTTCAAAACAAGAAAGTGAAGCCTTGACGTCGTTTAAAAATCGTGACAATATTATTATTAAGCCTGCCGATAAAGGGAGTGCAGTAGTTGTTCTTAACAAAGACGACTACATTGCAGAAGGAAATCGACAACTTGCCAACAAAAAGTTTTATAAAAAATTGCCTGAAGATCCTACGTCATCAATTACCCAAAAAATTAAAGAAACACTCTCTGAAATGAATACTAAAAAATACATCGACAATGTAACTTATGAATATCTATTACCAAAGGAGGATTCGAAAGCCGGTAGATTTTATCTCCTACCTAAACTGCATAAGGAAGGCGTGCCGGGAAGACCAATAGTTTCGGCAAATGATCATCCGACAGAAAAAATATCGGAATTCGTCGATTTCCATCTCCGTCCTCATGTAAAACAACTTCATTCATACATACAGGACACTACGGATTATTTAAAGAAAATGGAGTCATTAAATCCCCTTCCTGAAAATACCATCTTAGTATCTATGGATGTATCTTCCTTATATACCAATATCCCTCAAAATGAAGGTATACGTGCTTGTGAAAATGCTTGGAACAGTCGAAAGGACCAATACCCTCCCACCAAATGTCTTGTAGAACTTCTAAAATTAGTGCTTGAAAACAACAACTTCGTATTCAACGATGAACATTATCTACAAATAGATGGAACAAGCATGGGAACGAAACTAGCTCCATCATATGCCAACATCTTTATGGGAGAATTAGAACAAAGCCTCCTTTCGAATGCCCCATGCAGACCAATGTCTTGGTTCCGTTTTATTGATGACATAGATCTCAAGTGGAATGAAACATCTGAACAACTTGAAATGTTTTTGCAGTATTGTAATGAGTTCCATCCTACTATCAAATTTACTGCCGAGTCATCAACGGATAAAATTTGTTTTTT